>JAKWJD010001766.1:60773225-60788225 GCA_027705065.1 Solanum peruvianum | reverse complement strand
TGCTCAAGTATAAATACAAAAGAAGAAAATTTCAAGAAGCTAATGCTCACTTTTTTAGTTATTAAGAGACTTTTTCCTTCTTCTTTGGTTTAAGTGTGAAAGGAAGCTGAAGTTCTAGAAGAATTCAAGTTTTTAGGAGAAGTTGCAGAAATTGAGGTAAAGTGACTGCCCCATTTATTTTGTCTTCCTTGTGTATGAGTTTGAGTAAATATTTAGGGGTGTGCTGTAATGAAGAACTCAAGGGGTTGGTGAATTCAATAATTGGTTGTATGATCAAGAATATTTGGTGCTGTTCTATGTGTATTATTGTTGGTGCAACTTGGTTGATCTTGTGGAAAGGATATATAATGTATGTGTTGGACATAGAATGAAGGTGTGGTGATACACATTATGTTAAGGGCTTGATGGGTACATTATCTGTCAAAGTTAGCTACTGCTTTAGGAGGCTCACGGTGTGATAACTGCTAGTTTTAGTTTATCATGACTTAAATTATAGATTAAAACCGAAAAGGGAAGGCTGAATCGTGATAGTTATATCGGTCAGAGGATAAGGTATGTAAGGCTATTCGATTGTATATCCTTTTGACATGAAATCTGATACTTGTTATTAATATCACTGAAGTGAATCTCATAATTTCTATTCCTAGAAAAGGAAATATAGTGACTGCGTATTATCTCCAAATAGCTAACAATATTTACCCCTCTCCGTAGTGCATATAACTACTTTATTATGTTTTCACTATTTTATACTTGTGTTTATCCACCCATGTGCTGGTATTGAAATTGTATTTTCAAAAGCAAGTCTAATAAATCCTCCTTTTTGTTGTTTGTAGTCAATTGTGTCATTAAGCTCTTAAAATAATGTGTTGATGTTACATAGCTCCTTATGTCATTGTTATTGCCTTAAAATCTTATTTTCATATCATCTATTACTGGTCCGTACTTCCATATCTCCAAATTGGTTATGACCATCAAATAACATCTCAAAAGAGTTACGATTATCCAAAGAACAATCCCAAAAGAGAACTGATAAATAACAATCTCAAAGATTAAAGAATCTAAGTGAAGGAATCTATATAATTATGAGTGGCAGCCCAAAGGCGAAACCCTAGCATGGGTTGGTCCCAACTGGTACATAAGGGTGGAAGCTCAGGGGCGAAAGCCTAGCATGGGCGGATCCCTATTGGTATAGAAAGGTGGCAGCTCAGGGGCGAAAGCCTAGCATGTGCCGATCCCAAATTGTGTAATTATGAAAATCGCATCCCAGGGATTAATATGCCTAGCATGGGTCATCCTCTTCTACCACTGATCAGCTGGTCATTTGTATCACATGTCCTACAAAGATTATAACAAACAGAAAAGTAAAGAAAATAATGTAACTTACATGATCTCACAAGAGTAAGCAAATGTGGTCTTCTCTCCTGATCTATGCACTCATATGTTGATACTTGATTTTAATTTGAGTCCTCGTATAACATATGCTATATCCCCTTACATATTCAGTACATTTTTTCGTATTGACGTCCCTTGCTGGGGACGCTGCATTTCATGTTGTAGGCACATGTACTACAATTAGTAGACCTCCTCAGTAGGAGCATACAACACTGATATACTTTTGGTGAGCTCCAGGTTGATTCGGAGCTTTACTGAGTCCTTGGTAAATATATTTTGGTATTGTATAGTAGTTAAGTGTAAGGCGAGGTCTGTCCCGACCTAATCTAGGTCTTCTATCTTTTTAGATGCTTTGTAAACGTATATAATGGTTCAGTTGTGTCTTAAGGAGTTGTGGCCTCAACGACCAAGTATTGTACATAACTTTTTGGGTCTACTTATGTTTTTATTTATCACTGCATCCCTTGTGAACTTGTCACAAATGCTATAGTTATATGCATAGTAAGAACATATTTCAGGTTGGTTCTCTCAGGTTTTTAGGGCATCGGGTGCCTGTCCGTCTTAATGGAATTTGAGGCGTGACAAGGAATAAAGAGAAAGAGAGAGAATTTGTCACATTTGAGTGTATTATCCGTTTTACGTATTTTTGTTACAGTCGAAAATTTATTCATTTTTTTAAAAACTTATTCTTTTGTTTTGTTTTCATATTTACTCTTTTTAAGTGTTTTTTTTTCGGAAGAAAAGAGATATAGGAAGAAAGAAAAACTATAAGAAATATGATGTGATATATGGGTATTCATATTCATTTTCTTGGCGAAAAAGGTGGAGCAGGGTGATGATATATTTAGAAAATCAATGCTTGAAGAAACAATTGATCTGAAAATGGATTTAAATAAAAAAATCAATTTCAATTGAAGGAGTTTAAGCTTGAAAAAATGGTGGGAGGAGGTGGCTTGAGAAATGGAGAAGAAAAATACAAAATAAAATAAAAAAAAATAGCTAAATAAAGCCTTTTACGCACCAATGTGTTGAGTGTATGACACTTAGTGTGACATGTCAGCAGAAAGTATCAAAATGACACATCAAAACCTTATATGAGGACTAAGGTGTCTAAATAAACATCGCTTAGTTGAAGTGCCTAAGTGAAAGTTGATTCCAACTTTACGGGGTCATCGATGAATTTGTCCTTTAACTTAAATTGCTTATGAGTTAACAAAATATATATTGCATATTTTATTTAGGGGTTATTTGATATGATCAATGATGTATAGGGAAAGTTAATCCCAAAATAAATTTTGGGTAGCCTTTAATCTCTTGTATGGTTGCAAAACCTGAAATTACTTGTATATTTCAAGATTAATAGTTAGTATTAAGATTAGTTATCTCTATCTTTTTGTGAAATATAATGTCTGGAGAACTCATCTCTAGATAAAATAGGTAAAATGACTAAAGTATCCCTTTGACCCTTTTTATACATAATTTTCACATTTATGTATATTCACATTACTTTTAATACTTTATAAATTAACATTCACAACCTTCACAATTCTTTATTTTTATGTCGATTCTTGGTATTCTTCATTATAAAATTATATTACATATATATAATTTATGTTTATGAATATATCATATATTAAATTTATTTGAGTAATTCTTATGTCTATTTATATTTTTATTTCTCCACTAATGAATTACATATTTTTGATTAAAAACTTTTAGTCAGTTGAAATTTTATATAATATATATATAAATTAATATGAAGGTAACTTTAATATTTTATAATTTAAGAGTGTCATGTACTTAAATTAAGTGATATAAATGATATGTATTCTTTTGTTTTAACAAACATCTGATGATTTTTTTTTATTTTTAAGCTAAATAAAATGAAGGTTTTATGTTAAAATATACACGGTACAATCATGATAATGCACACACAAAATATTTCAGCGATATAAAATGGAAGTTTTATTTTTAAGAATGAATAACGGAAGTTTGCAAAGATAATATAACAAACTAGATAAGGTGGAGGACATTTTTGTAAACAAATAACTTATTTTTAGAAATTATGCCATGTACATTATTTTGAATACAACTAATCAAACCATCAATAAGAAATACTCGATAACTAATCACAACATAACATATTCCAATATAACTTATTCTAACATAACTAATCCCAACATAACTTATCCAACATCACTTGTTTTCGTACTGAACAACCCCTTAGTGGACATAAGATATACTCTTGCATCAATCGTTACTCTTAATCATGTGTTATCATTTACTATAGTTTTAAAATAAAGATTTATGATTTTCCAAATACTTCGGTTGGCGAAAATAATGAGATAAATTAACACATTTTTCATGTATGAGAAGTTATTGTAAATGACCTGTGATGAATCTATTTTTCTTTACTTGTTTTATTTGTTGTATTATAGAACACAATAACTACTTAAGTTTGAACAATTTAAAGATGTTAAAATTGATAAGTGTGAGATGATGTCCATGTGTTTAGAAACTAGTAATAGTAGGGGTTGTTTAGTGTGATGAAATAAAATTTTTGCATCTTGTTTGATTGTTATGTTGGGCTAACTTATATTGCCATTTATATCATAGTGATGAGATAAGTTATCCCATATGCATTATGGGATAAGTTATCCCAGGATAATTAATCCTGGAATAACGTGTTCCAAGTATATTTCAAAACACAATAATATGCACTATAAAATAAGTCTTATTTATTAAATCAAGCATGAATTTTCATTTCACACTTTTCCTATCCCCTTTCCTTTTATTTTTCCTTTCCCTTGTCCTCCTAATCCACTTTCTCCTCCTCTATATCCTTTTCCTTCTCAACCTTTTGCTTCTTGTTTTTTGGTGCTTGATCTTCTTCATGGTCATTTTCATCACAATCTTGATCGTCCATATCCTCGTCCTCTTCCTGATCCTCATCCTCATCCTGATCATCATCGTCAACCTCATCCTTGTCGTCACCATTGTTTTTGTCATCCTTATTGTTATTATTATTATTATTATCATCATCGTTATCTTCACGGTCATTGTCATTATTATTATTCTCTGCATCATTATTAGAAGATCCACCACCATCATTACCCGTTTCATCGTGTGTAATAGTATCATACTCATCTCTGTCAGAGCTCTCATCACTACTAGATATACATTGATAAAAGAAGAAATCTTCACTAACACCTTGCTTTAATTCTTGAACCATCTCGACAGATCTTTTAAGCTCGGGAAAAAATAGCCTATAACAATGTATTAGATATGAAAATACGTACTTGTATCATATACTAAATTAAATAGAGAAAATAAAAATTATATTTTGTACCTTGTCTCTTCTCCAATATTGTCTAAAAACAAAGACAGATACACACTCTGAGGGAAAAAAATATTTGTTTAGGTAAGCAAAATAAACAACATGTCTCTAGTGTATATAGTTGTATGATTAAAAAAAAGACACAAATATACCTTTCAATTTTTATATTTTTAAAAAAACATCCTCGTTTAAAAATTGATGCATTTATATCATCATGCAAATTCTCGTTTAAAAATTTTGACTCTTATTTTATTCAGATTTAATCCAAACCCCTGGGGTTTATGACTAAGTAGAACATGTATAGGTTTTTTTTTTCATTTGGATTAGATATGGATGGGTATAAAAATGGGCGAGATAATTTTTAAATTCATTTGACATTTTTAAAATTAAAAACCATTTTTTTTTAGATTTGGAAAATGTAGGTTTATTAACAAAAATGATATATATATATATATATATATCTGATGGCGGGGGTTTAGACGCGTCATTTATTAAATGAGGGATATTTGCTCTAAATAGAAAAGTTCAAGGGTATATTTGCCATTTTTCTCTTGTACTAATGTTACAAAGTAAATTAGCTTAATGTAATTGATTCATGAAATAGGGGTGGCGTCTATTTTACGCAACATTGGGCTGCGTCTGTTTCACGCAACATTGCCCTGCGTAACTGTAAAAATGTGATTTTCAAGATTTGAACATGTCATCTCCTCATGAGATGATAATAATTTTACCATTTATGTCGAGACTTCTCTTCATTTGATTAATGAAATTAAATAGAAAAAATACAAACTCGAAATCAAAAAAGGGAGTGGAGAACATAAAAAGATCTATGCATAAATATAAATTAATTAAGATTTTACCATGAATAAGAGAGTCACCGAAGTAATCATCTGGAGCGCAACATTGTTGGTGGAAAGTTTTTGAGAATTCATTTTATATGTTTTTCGGTTAAATAGCTGTAGAGCGTTTCACTTTTGAGTGATTCTAGGGAGAAAAATAGAGTTGAAATATAAATATAAATTAATATTTGCAATTAATTAATATTTTTATGCAAAAGTCAATAAAAAATTCAAGTTATTAAATTCGTTTGACTAATTTTCCATAATTTTGTATTACTTGTATTTGATATACTGCAAGATTCAATTTTATATTAATTGCAATGTCTAATCAATTAAACATATGACAAGCCCGTCAAATTCAAAAATCTAAAGATTAATTAATGAAAGCGTGATAGCTCTAAGAATTGATCAATTTATAAAATACTCCCTCCGTTTAAAAAAGGATGACCTAGTTTGACTTGGATTGGAGTTCAAGAAAAGAACGAAGACTTTTTAATCTTGTGGTTCTAAATTAAAGTTATGTCAAATGTATCAAACTGTCCTTTAATCTTGTGGTGTTAAACATGCCACGTGGAAAGTTAAAGTTAAAGTGTTGCCAAAAAAGGAAAGGAGTCATTCTTTTTTTAAACAAAACTAAAAAAGAAATAGAGATATTATTTTTTAAACGGAGGGAGTACAAAAAATATATCACTATAATTCATTTTATTTTCTTTAGTTAAATATTATAATATTCATATTTTAAACTTTGCTTATCATATGAATGTAGATAAGAAAGCAATTTATTGATATTAATTATACTTTGAAATATATTTTGAAGGAATTTTATAATTAATACATTTGGTGTCACTGATATACCGTGGTTTCACGGTATTTTTAATGCTTTTTCCTTAAGTTTAGTGGGTCCAAAAGCCTTTTTGTACTAATTTTATGTAAGTTTCTCTTTATTTGCAGAAAATCTATCTAAAAGATGAATGCAAAGGTTTTTGAGCGAGAAATACAGAAAAGTACCACCTACGGAGCTTGTGACGGTTCGTTGTGCCCGTGACGGTCCATAGGTGGCATCGTAGTGCAGCTGCTGAAGGAAGATGGGGAAGTCTGACCAAGTGTGGGGTTACGGAGTGCGTGACGGACCGTCGTAGCCATGACGGTCCATCCTGGTGGTTCGTCATGAAGATCAGAGAAGTAGTCCCAGTACCCAAATTCCAAGAGTTCAAGTGTTTTGGAATGGAGACCCTCGATGGACCGTTGTGCCTGTGACGATCCGTCATACATGCCGTCGAGGGTAATGAAGAGAGCAGCAGAAGAAATTGCACAAGTATGGGACGACGGAGTCCATGACGGCCTGTCGTGACCACGACGATCCGTCACGAGGTTTGTTGATCCAGCTGCGTTTTGATAGATTTCCAGCAAATAGTGTCGTTATTTAATTAGTTTTTTTTATAAATAGTTCGAAAAACCTCATTTTTGAGGTGAGACCCTTGATTATTTTTAGACTCTTTGTTAGATTCTTGATTATTTTTAGACTCTTTGTGAGATTCTTGATTATTTTGAGATTCTTGAATATTTTGAGACTTTTGTAATTGATTGTTGGTGACTTGCTGACTAATCAAGTGAACTTTTGGATTTTATTCTTTCTCATTGAAGTAAGTGCATGAATTTTTATATTACATATTTGAATATTGTGATTATGACTATGGGTAACTAAATTCCATAACTAGGCTTGTGGGAACCATAGGCGAATAATGAGGTAAAACCTAACTAAAATAACAATTCTAGAATAGTGTCTTGCATGTATTGATAATTCTTTCGCTTAGAAGTCTTTTTAACGGATGACGAATGTTAGAACTCGCCTTAATGTTACTTGCCGGACCAAGGAGGTAGATAATAGGAAAAGAGTTATCAACATAGATTTAGTGTATACTATCTAATAGTCTAGTATTGATTGGTACGAGGTAATAACTTAGTCAAATATCGAATACGATGCTTAATATGAGGTAAAGATAAGGGTTAGTATAACAACACATGTAGCCGGACCAAGGTGCGGAGTGAAATTTTCTATATGCCGGACCAAGGATTTACAAATACATAACTTATCACATTGCATGCAAGATACTAGGAAAGAATTGTTATAGTTAGAATTATCAAGTTATGAACCTGTGGGGAACACGTAAACCCTAGTTACTTTTATTAATTGATTAAACTCCAACATTTGAACCTGTTAGTTGTCTCCTTAATTTCGCTAGTAATTTTCATTTATTTAGAAATAGAAACCCCCCCTTTTTAATCATTTTTGCTTTCAAAGGAAGTAATTGACTGAACAATAGTAATAGTAGATAGAAGTTAAGTCTAAACTAATAGTAGATTGAAGTTAAGTCTAAACGATTTTCCTCGTGGGAACTATCCCAACCTCATTAGTTGGGTTATTTACTTGACACGACCGCTTTACTTCTTATTTGAGAAGTAAGTTTGAGATTATCAAATTTTGGCGTCGTTGCCGGGGACTCATCGCGTCATTAATAAAGCATACCCGACCCGACCCGGCTGGGTTTTTTTTAAATTCAACATTTAAAACCCCCACCCCTTCATTTCACCCCATTCCTTCACTCTTTCTCCCATTTCCCTCACTTTTCAACTTTCAAAGATCATAACCCCCCTCTCTTACAACCGATCATTTTCTCCAAACTCCCCAATTCCTAAAATTCACTATCTACTAGTCGGAGTCTGTTGCTGTGGGTCTCTACTTGATCACTAAGTACCTTCCTCGCTTGTTTTTTTTTTTTTTCATATTCTCAGGTATGTGTCTCTAATTTCTACTCATTTACGTTGCATTTTTGTTTATCAATTAGTATTAGCTAAGTTCTTCTTGATAGGTTCATTCTTTAATAAAATTCAGTCTGACTTAGGTTGAGAATTCTCGAAATTGCCGTGCTAAAACTCTAGAAATAGGTGCTTTAGCACTGCTAGTTTACTATGTATTTTGGGTTAGACAAATGTAGGTTAAAACACTAAGAATTCTATTTGGGTCATAGGGGATGAATGGGGCATCCCCAGTTCTTTCACTGAGTTACAGAACGAGACCTCGATGACGGACCATCGTACCCACGACAGACCGTCATTGGGTCTGTCCAACAGAACTAACACCCCACTGTCCAATTTTCTCGAAGAGTCCACCAACGGCCAATGCGACGGACCGTCGTTCCCACGACGGTCCGTCCTGCACAACCATTCGGGTTGTCAGAGACCCTATTCCTAAAGGTCTCTCACTTTTTCTAAGTGTCCTCCAACGGACACATACGACGGACTGTCATTCCCATGACGGTCCGTCCTGCACAACCGTTCTGGTTGTCAGAGACCCTGTTCCTAAGGGTCTCTCACTTTTTCTAAGTGTCCTCCAACGGACACATGCGATGGACCATGATTCCCACGACGGTTCGTCCTGCACAACCGTTCTGGTTGTCAGAGACCCTGTTCCTAAAGGTCTCTCTATTTTTCTAAGTGTCCTCCAATGGACATCTATGATGAACCGTCATACCGGCAACTATCCGTCCTGCATAACCGTTATGACGGTCAAAGACCCCTCTCTTAAGGGTCTCCATACTTTTTCTAAGTGTCCTCTTACGGAAAACTACGACGGACCGTTATACCCTCGACGGTCCGTCTTGCATGACCGTTATGACGGTCAGAGACCCCTCTCCTAAGGGTCTCCATATTTTTTTCAAGTGTCCTCTGACGGACACCTACGACGGACCGTCGTACCTGTGACAGTCCGTCCTGCATATACCGTCATACTTGTTAGAGACTCTCCTTTAGGGTTCTCCATATAAACATAGTCTAAGTAAGATACAACGGACCCCATGATGGTCCGACCTACTCAGGACGACCCGTCACCTGGTCCATTGTGTTTCACGGTTACTATAGAAATGTCATTACATCTTAACTCTTTTATTTATTTTGTGTGGTTTTTCTTGTCTTGTCTGCTCCTTTTAGTACTAATATTTATTCTTTACAAGTACTATCTATTATGGCACCAAAACAAGATCGAGTCTACGCACGCGGGCGATCGACGTCTATCGCCCCGTCTGCCCACCTGGTCATTGTCTCTGATGATGAGCGTGACCTCGAGTACGTGCCCCCAGGCACTTCCACCCCATCCCAAGCTGCAGGTGCTACAAGAGCCACACCCAAAAAGGTGGCGTCCGGCATAGTCACAACCTCCCAGTCTAATGAGGAGGGCACACTGACCGGTACACCTTCTGGGTCAGCTACTAATGGAAAAGGAGCGTATGGCTCCTTAGGAGTTTCGTGGTCGAAGAAAGCCTCCGGATCTGCTGAGGTTCCCGCACCCGCCACCGCCACCGCTGCTGAATCTGCCTCCTCTGATGAGGTTGACAGTTGGAATCTACACCCGGTTCACCAACTCATGCTCTCACCCAGGTTATCGACCATCCTAACCGGTGGTGTGTCACGGGCAATATCAAGTCTATTCCGATACAAAGTTCTTGAACGACAAAGAAGTCATGACTCGGACACTTTTATTGGAGCGGCGGGTCCTTACGGTAAGTCTCCCAATGATGCCTGAGATCCACAATCTCTTCAACAGACATCGACTGGAGTGGACAGCGTATCCGTTGGGATGTTATAGTGAATAGTTGGTCCGAGAGTTCTACGCCTCCTACGTAGCGACTTTCAGATCACAGATTGATAGGCGGGCTGCCCCCGCCAAATAGGCCCCACTGGAGCAGGTCCAAGTATGTGGCATTCAGGTTGATATCTCCCTGCCTGCCATATGCCGGTATCTATACGACGAGAATGTTGATGCCAACCGGACCCCTCTTACCGCCGAGTTTGACTATCAATGGCAGATTGTCAAAGATGGCCAATTCCTGTGTGAGCCATCGTTGAGAGAGACCACCAAGAGGTGGATAGCCCTGTATTTGTCCGTTGATGGAGAGGGTACTGACTGGGTGACCGAGCCAAAGAGAGCCATCAAGAAGGCTAACCTGACCTTCACGGCGAAGTTTTTGTGGTTCATTGTCCGCCACTTCCTTTCCCCCACAGCCGCTGATAATATAGTCACATGGGATCGAGCAGTACTGATGGCGGCGATGATAGCTAGGTTTGAGATGGATTTTCCTTGGCTTCTACAGGCAGTCATGCACGAGAGGGCTTTTAAGGTCACAACTACTCACCCTTTCCCATGCATGATATTGCATGAAAAACTTTATTCATGTGAGTTCGGATAGGCATAATATAAATATTGTCAGGTGCCATGTAAAGGGATAGAAAAGTCGAGCTTTTGTAAGTTAAATCTTGGATTGGGTTTCTGTGTTGCTTTTAGTTTCTTTGGTTAGCCATTTGGAGTATCCTATGTTGGGAAAGGTAAGAACAAAGTAGATATGTGCACGACAAAGGCGATAGAGGAAGAAACCGAAGTCAACTTTCCCTTCTATTTGAACCAAGAAAAGACAAACTAATGCAAAAATAAAATAGGTTGGGGCAGCAAACTAAACCAACCAAGCAAGAAAAAATAAATCAACACAAGAGACACAAAATTTAACGTGAAAAACTTCTTCGGTGTGAAGAGTAAAAACCACAGGATCAAAGCTCCATTATAATAAACAAGAGTTACAAAAGTGTCCTCCAAAATGATCACTAACAAAGTGCCAAACAATGAGAAGCACAACTACAAGATAGCACAAAAAAACTAGAGAAACAAAAGAAGCAAAAAACCAAACCGCATTTACTGTTCATGAGCTAAAATATAGAGATACAAGACTCAAAATCACTTTGTATTAGTTCCCAATCAAATATTTAGTTGAAAGGAACACATTGTCTGAAAATCAGCTCAATCGGACAAGAAACGAAGCGGAATCACAATTTGAAATTGACTGCTATGGCTTGTGTGAAATCTGCACTTTCTACTTTTTTTCTCTATACTGGCTGCTTTCAACTCTTGTGATTCTCTGCAAAGAAGACCTAAAATAAAGTCTTACATATGCACCATAATATTGGGCTTATGGAAAAGTGGGCTTGTCAAATTTGGGCTAATTTTATCCACAAAGGAAAGGATGGAAGACCTAAAACCTTGGACTTTAATTCATCCACATAGGAAAGGAAAAAGGTTCAAACCCAACAATTCTCCCCCTACCGACTATGTGGAGGAAACCGTCATCTCAGCGATCATGCAACATTCTTCAAACTTTCTTCTTGGCAAAGCTTTAGTCATCATGTCGGAACCATTATCATTGGTATGATTTTTCTCAAGTTCAAGCAACTTAGAATCCAACACATCTTGAATCCAATGACACGTCACATCAATATGCTTAGATCGACCATGAAATGTAGAATTCTTTCTAAGATGAATAGCACTTTGACTGTCGCAATAAAGCACATACCTCTCTTGAGCACAACCAAGTTCCCCCAAGAATATCTTCATCCATATCAATTCTTTGCAAGCTTCAACAACTCCAATAAGCTTAGCCTCTGTAGTAGATAAGAAACACATTTTGCAATCTAGTTGCCAAGACACAGCTCCCCCTGCAAAAGTAATCAAGTAGCCTGAAGTAGACTTACGAGTATCAACATCACCAGCCATGTATGAATCAATATAACCACAAAGAATAGGTTTCTATATCCCAAAACACAAATTCAGACTAGAAGTTCCACAAAGATATCTCATAATCCATTTTACAACATTCAAATGTTCTCTTCCCAAATTAGAAAGAAAGCGGCTAATAATACCAACATCATGAGCAATATCAGGTCTTGTACACACCATTGCATTCATCAAACTACCAAAAACTGAAGCATAAAGAACTTGCTTAATATCTTCCTTCTCACCATCACTGGAAGGACAATGTCTAGTACTCAATTTGAAGTGCATAGCTAAATGTGTGCTGACAACCTTAGCTTTGTCCATGTTAAATCTACGAAGTACTTTCTGAGTGTACTTTTCTTGTGACAACCACAATTTCTTGGCATCTCTATCACGGACAATCGCATGCCAAGAATTTGCCTTGCTGGTCCCAAGTCTTTCATAGCAAAAGACTTATTCAATTCTTGCTTCAACTCTTTAATCGTGCAAACATTCAGACCAACAACAATCATATCATCAACATAAAGCAAAATGATAATAAAGTCATTATCAGATAATTTTTGCACAAAACACAATGATCTGAAGAAGTCTTCTTGAAGTCTTGTTGATTCATAGAAGAACCAAACTTCCTGTACCATTGCCTGGGAGCTTGGTTTAGACCATACAAGGTCGTTTCCCTTGACTTCAAAGCCTTCCGGCTGCTCTATAGAAATTTCTTCATCCAAGTCACCGTGGAGAAAAAAAGTTTTAACATCCATCTGTTCAACCTCCAAGTCCAGACTTGTAGCCAAGACTAAAATAACATGGATGGATGACACTTTTACAGATGGAGAGAATATTTCATCAAAATTGATTCCCTTTTTCTGGTTAAATCCCTTCACAACTAATATATCTTTGTACCGTGGAACCAGGTTACCATCTTCATGTTTAACCCTAAAACCCACATGTTCTTCAAAGCTTTTCGATCTTTAGGTAACATAACCAAATCAAAGTTATGATTATCATGTAGAGATTTCACTTCATACTCTATAGCATCAAACCGCATATCTTTTTCTTTAATTTCCGTGGTCTTATCAACACTCTCTGGTTCTCCCCTGTCAGTCAAGAGTACATACTCATTGGGAGATAACGAGAGGAAGGTACTTTCTCGCTAGTAGATCTTCTGAGAGAACTCTCGGGAGCATCAATAATAGTTAGTTCTTACCCAACTACATTGTCTTGCACCGGATGATGAACGGTATCCTGTTTACTCTGACTATGATCACCATCTTCAACATCAACTTGAAGATTTTCACCTGGTGGAATAGTCAAAGGAACTGGATCAACATCAATTAGGCTCTCGTTGGTCTGATTTTCAACTTTCTCACCTTTGTCAATATCTTCAAGTGTTTACTCTTCAAAGAACACAACACACGACTTCTAACAAGTTTCTTCTTAACTGGATCAAAGAAATGATAGCCAAATTCATCTTGACCATAACCAACAAAAATACATTGCCTAGTTATAACATCCAACTTTGACCTCTCATCCTTAGGAACATGCACAAATGCTTTACACCCAAAAAGTTTAAGATGATCATAAGAAAAATATTTACCAGACCAAACTCTTTCAAGGACATCACTATTCAATTCAACATCAGGAGATGAATTGATAACATATGCAACAATTTTAAGTGATTCTGCCCAAAAGGAATCTGGCCGCTTAATATTTTAAAGCATACATCTAACCCTCTTAATAAGAGTTCTGTTCATCCTCTCCACTAAACCATTTAGCTGAGGAGTCTTCGGAGGAGTTTTTTGATGTAAAATACCCTGCTCTCTGCAATACCTGTCAAAATGACCAATATATTCACCACCATTATCAGAACGGATGCACTTTAGTTTCTTCCCTGTCTGTCTCTCAACCAAATCCTGAAAATTCTTGAACACATCAAGAATCTGATCTTTGGACTTCAAAAAGAAAACCCATAGTTTGCGCGAATGATCATCAATAAAAGTCACAAAGTAAAGTGCAACACCATGAGACTTTACCTTAAAAGGACCACACAAATCAGAATGTACCAACTCTAGCAAATCAAGCTTTCTTAAAGGTGGATGACTCTAAAAAAAACTCTTTTCTGTTTACCGCTAAATAGTGAACACACTTGTTCAACTTTGCTTTCTTCACTCCGGAAAACAAATTTTTCTTAACCAAATTGTACATCCCCTTCTCGCGCATATGACTTAGTCTTCTAAGCCATAATAATGATGAAGTATTATTCTCCACCACATTTACTGAAGCTTTGAGATTACTAAGAACCTCAACCTCATGATTATTACCCATCTTCAACATCCCAAAATTACATGAAGTATAAGAAGAAAATAATTCCTTCATGGGCGTGACATGGGAAGTAACACCAAAATCCACAAAACAGCTAGACTCATCACGGACAAGATTAATGAAATTTTCATCACAAGAAACAAGAAGGTAGTCGTTAGCAAAAACCACAATATGATTTTCATTATCACCTTCCTTCTTTTGTTGTTTCATATCTATCTTGTACTTGAAACAAAATTTCTTGATATGTCCATGCTTGTGACAATAGTCACACGTAATAATCTTGAATCTAGACTTTGACTTTCCTCTACTTTTGTCTCTGTCATTTTGACCTCTATACATGGTTTTCCCCCTATATTCAGTAACTAAAACATCAGAGTGTGAAATAGAAGATGATGAGCCTTGAGATCTTCTTCTCATCTCTTCATTCAAAACACCACTCTTAGCATATTCCATGGTCTCAACACCACTTGGAGAAGAATTAGTCAAAGAGACTCAAAGAGTTTCAAAAGAGTCTGACA
>JAKWJD010001766.1:60515525-60773125 GCA_027705065.1 Solanum peruvianum | reverse complement strand
AGTTGTGGCCTCAACGACCAAGTATTGTATTAACTTTTTGGGTCTACTTATGTTTTTTTTATCACTGCATCCCTTGTGAACTTGTCACAAATGCTATAGTTATATGCATAGTAAACATATTTCAGGTTGGTTTTCTCTCAGTTTTTTAGGGCATCAGGTGCCTGTCCGTCTTAATGGAATTTGAGGCGTGACAAGGAATAAAGAGAAAGAGAGAGAATTTGTCATTTTGAGTGTATTATCCGTTTTACGTATTTTTGTTACAGTCGAAAATTTATTTGTTTTTTTAAAACTTATTCGTTTGTTTTGTTTTCATATTTACTCTTTTTAAGTGTTTTTTTTTGGAAGAAACGAGATTAGGAAGAAAGAAAAACTATAAGAAATATGATGTGATATATGGGTATTCATATTCATTTTCTTGGCGAAAAAGGTGGAGCAAGGTGATGATATATTTAGAAAATCAATGCATTGAAGAAACAATTGATCTGAAAATGGATTTAAAAAAAAAATCAATTTCAATGGAAGGAGTTTAAGCTTGAAAAAATGGTGGGAGGAGGTGGCTTGAGAAATGGAGAAGAAAAAACAAAATAAAATAAAAAATAGCTAAATAAAGCCTTTTACGCGCCAGTGTTAAGTGTATCACACTTAGTGTGACATGTCAGCAGAAAGTATCAAAATGACACATCAAAACCTTACATGAGGACTAAGGTTTCTAAATAAATATCTCTTCGTTGAAGTGCCTAAGTTAAAGTTGATGCCAACTTTACGGGGTAATCGATGAATTTGGCCTTAACTTAAATTGCTTATGAGTTAACAAATATATTTTCATAACATAATATGTTCATATTTTATTTTTTATTTAGGGTTTATTTGATATGATCAATGATGGATAAAGGAAGTTAATCCCAAAATAAATTTTCGGTAGCCTTTAATATCTTGTATGGTTACAAAACCTGAAATTACTTATATATTTCAATATTAATAGTTAGTATTAAATTAGTTATCTCTACCTTTTGTGAAATATAATGTCTGGAGAACTCATCTCTAGATAAAATAGTAAAATGACTAAAGTATCCCTTTGACCCTTTTTATACATAATTTTCACATTTATGTATATTCACATTACTTTTAATACTTTATAAATTAACATTCACAACCTTCACAATCTTTATTTTTATGTCGATTCTTGGTATTCTTCATTATAAAATTATATTACATATATATAATTTATGTTTATGAATATATCATATATTAAATTTATTTGAGTAATTCTTATGTCTATTTATATTTTTATTTCTCCACTAATGAATTACATATTTTTGATTAAAAACTTTTAGTCAGTTGAAATTTTATTTTATATATATAAGTTAATATGAAGGTAACTTTAATATTTACAATTTAAGAGTGTCATGTACATAAATTAAGTGATATAAATAATATATATTCTTTTATTTTAACAAACATAAGATGATTTCTTTTCTAATTTTAAAAATCAAAATAAAATGAAGGTTTATGTTAAAATATGCACGGTACAATCATGAGAATGCACACACAAAATATTTCAGCGATATAAAATGGAAGTTTTATTTTCAAGAATGAACAACGAAAGTTTGCAAAGATAATATAACAAACTAGATAAGGTGGAGGACATTTTTGTAAACAAATAACTTATTTTTAGAAATTATGCCATGTACATTATTTTGAATACAACTAATCAAACCATCAATAAGAATACTCGATAACTAATCACAACATAACATATTCCAATATAACTTATTCTAACATTACTAATCCCAACATAACTTATCCAACATCACTTGTTTTCATACTGAACAACCCCTTAGTGGACATAAGATATACTCTTGCATCAATCGTGACTCTTAATCATGTGTTATCATTTACTATAGTTTTAAAATAAAGATTTATGGTTTTCCAAATACTTCGGTTGGCGAAAATAATGAGATAAATTAACACATTTTTCATGTATGAGAAGTTATTGTAAATGACATGTGATGAATCTATTTTTCTTTACTTGTTTTATTTGTTGTATTATATAGAACACAATTACTACTTAAGTTTGAACAATTTAAAGATGTGAAATAGATAAGTGTGAGATGATGTCCATGTGTTTAGAAACTAGTAATAGTAGGGGTTGTTTAGTGTGATGAAATAAAATTTTTGCATCTTGTTTGATTGTTATGTTGGGCTAACTTATATTGCCATTTATATCATAGTGATGCGATAAGTTATCCCATATGCATTATGGGATAAGTTATCCCAGGATAATTAATCCTGGAATAACGTTTCCAAGTATATTTCAAAAAACAATAATATGCTGTGAAATAAGTCTTATTTTATTAATCAAGCATGAATTTTCATTTCACACTTTTTCTATCCCTTTTCCTTTTATTTTTGGTTTCCCTTGTCCTCCTCATCCACTTTCTCCTCCTCTATCTCCTTTTCCTTCTCAACCTTTTGCTTCTTATTTTTTGGTGCTTGATCTTCTTCATTGTCATTTTCATTACAATCTTGATCGTCCACATCCTCATCCTCTTCCTGATCTTCATCCTCATCCTGATCCTCATCGTCAACCTCATCCTTGTCGTCATCATTATCTTTTTCATCCTTATTGTTGTTATGATTATTATTATCATCATCGTTATCTTCACGGTCATTGTCATTATTATTATTCTCTGCATCATTATTAGAAGATCCATCCACCACCATCATTACCCGTTTCATCGTGTGTAATTAGTATCATACTCATCTCTGTCAGAGCTCTCATCACTACTAGATATACATTGATAAAAGAAGAAATCTTCACTAACACCTTGCTTTAATTCTTGAACCATCTCGACAGATCTTTTAAGCTCGGGAAAAAATAGCCTATAACAATGTATTAGATATGAAAATACGTACTTGTATCATATACTAAATTAAATAGAGAAAATAAAAATTATATTTTGTACCTTGTCTCTTCTCCAATATTGTCTAAAAACAAAGACAGATACACACTCTGAGGGAAAAAAATATTTGTTTAGGTAAGCAAAATAAACACATGTCTCTAGTGTATATAGTTGTATGATTAAAAAAAGACACAAATATACCTTTCAATTTTTATATTTTTAAAAAAACATCCTCGTTTAAAAATTGATGCATTTATATCATCATGCAAATTCTCGTTTAAAAATTTTGACTCTTATTTTATTCAGATTTAATCCAAACCCCTGGGGTTTATGACTAAGTAGAACATGTATAGGTTTTTTTTTCATTTGGATTAGATATGGATGGGTATAAAAATGGGCGAGATAATTTTTAAATTCATTTGACATTTTTAAAATTAAAAACCATTTTTTTTAGATTTGGAAAATGTAGGTTTATTAACAAAAATGATATATATATATATATATATATATATATGTATGGCGGGCGGTTTAGACGCGTCATTTATTAAATGAGGGATATTTGCTCTAAATAGAAAAGTTCAAGGGTATATTTGCCATTTTTCCTGTACTAATGTTACAAAGTAAATTAGCTTAATGTAATTGATTCATGAAATAGGGGTGGCGTCTATTTTACGCAACATTGGGCTGCGTCTGTTTCACGCAACATTGCCCTGCGTAACTGTAAAAATGTGATTTTCAAGATTTGAACATGTCATCTCCTCATGAGATGATAATAATTTTACCATTTATGTCGAGACTTCTCTTCATTTGATTAATGAAATTAAATAGAAAAAAATACAAACTCGAAATCAAAAAAGGGAGTGGAGAACATAAAAAGATCTATGCATAAATATAAATTAATTAAGATTTTACCATGAATAAGAGAGTCACCGAAGTAATCATCTGGAGCGCAACATTGTTGGTGGAAAGTTTTTGAGAATTCATTTTATATGTTTTTCGGTTAAATAGCTGTAGAGCGTTTCACTTTTGAGTGATTCTAGGGAGAAAAATAGAGTTGAAATATAAATATAAATTAATATTTGCAATTAATTAATATTTTTATGCAAAAGTCAATAAAAAATTCAAGTTATTAAATTCGTTTGACTAATTTTCCATAATTTTGTATTACTTGTATTTGATATACTGCAAGATTCAATTTTATATTAATTGCAATGTCTAATCAATTAAACATATGACAAGCCCGTCAAATTCAAAAATCTAAAGATTAATTAATGAAAGCGTGATAGCTCTAAGAATTGATCAATTTATAAAATACTCCCTCCGTTTAAAAAAGGATGACCTAGTTTGACTTGGATTGGAGTTCAAGAAAAGAACGAAGACTTTTTAATCTTGTGGTTCTAAATTAAAGTTATGTCAAATGTATCAAACTGTCCTTTAATCTTGTGGTGTTAAACATGCCACGTGGAAAGTTAAAGTTAAAGTGTTGCCAAAAAGGAAAGGAGTCATTCTTTTTTTTAAACAAAACTAAAAAAGAAATAGAGATATTATTTTTTAAACGGAGGGAGTACAAAAATATATCACTATAATTCATTTTATTTTCTTTAGTTAAATATTATAATATTCATATTTTAAACTTTGCTTATCATATGAATGTAGATAAGAAAGCAATTTATTGATATTAATTATACTTTGAAATATATTTTGAAGGAATTTTATAATTAATACATTTGGTGTCACTGATATACCGTGGTTTCACGGTATTTTTAATGCTTTTTTCCTTAAGTTTAGTGGGTCCAAAAGCCTTTTTGTACTAATTTTATGTAAGTTTCTCTTTATTTGCAGAAAATCTATCTAAAAGATGAATGCAAAGGTTTTTGAGCGAGAAATACAGAAAAGTACCACCTACGGAGCTTGTGACGGTTCGTTGTGCCCGTGACGGTCCATAGGTGGCATCGTAGTGCAGCTGCTGAAGGAAGATGGGGAAGTCTGACCAAGTGTGGGGTTACGGAGTGCGTGACGGACCGTCGTAGCCATGACGGTCCATCCTGGTGGTTCGTCATGAAGATCAGAGAAGTAGAGTCCCAGTACCCAAATTCCAAGAGTTCAAGTGTTTTGGAATGGAGACCCCTCGATGGACCGTTGTGCCTGTGACGATCCGTCATACATGCCGTCGAGGGTAATGAAGAGAGCAGCAGAAGAAATTGCACAAGTATGGGACGACGGAGTCCATGACGGCCTGTCGTGACCACGACGATCCGTCACGAGGTTTGTTGATCCAGCTGCGTTTTGATAGATTTCCAGCAAATAGTGTCGTTATTTAATTAGTTTTTTTTATAAATAGTTCGAAAAACCTCATTTTTGAGGTGAGACCCTTGATTATTTTTAGACTCTTTGTTAGATTCTTGATTATTTTTTAGACTCTTTGTGAGATTCTTGATTATTTTGAGATTCTTGAATATTTTGAGACTTTTGTAATTGATTGTTGGTGACTTTTGCTGACTAATCAAGTGAACTTTTGGATTTTATTCTTTCTCATTGAAGTAAGTGCATGAATTTTTATATTACATATTTGAATATTGTGATTATGACTATGGGTAACTAATTCCATAACTAGGCTTGTGGGAACCATAGGCGAATAATGAGGTAAAACCTAACTAAAATAACAATTCTAGAATAGTGTCTTGCATGTATTGATAATTCTTTCGCTTAGAAGTCTTTTTAACGGATGACGAATGTTAGAACTCGCCTTAATGTTACTTGCCGGACCAAGGAGGTAGATAATAGGAAAAGAGTTATCAACATAGATTTAGTGTATACTATCTAATAGTCTAGTATTGATTGGTACGAGGTAATAACTTAGTCAAATATCGAATACGATGCTTAATATGAGGTAAAGATAAGGGTTAGTATAACAACACATGTAGCCGGACCAAGGTGCGGAGTGAAATTTTCTATATGCCGGACCAAGGATTTACAAATACATAACTTATCACATTGCATGCAAGATACTAGGAAAGAATTGTTATAGTTAGAATTATCAAGTTATGAACCTGTGGGGAACACGTAAACCCTAGTTACTTTTATTAATTGATTAAACTCCAACATTTGAAGCTGTTAGTTGTCTCCTTAATTTCGCTAGTAATTTTCATTTATTTAGAAATAGAAACCCCCCCTTTTTAATCATTTTTGCTTTCAAAGGAAGTAATTGACTGAACAATAGTAATAGTAGATAGAAGTTAAGTCTAAACTAATAGTAGATTGAAGTTAAGTCTAAACGATTTTCCTCGTGGGAACTATCCCAACCTCATTAGTTGGGTTATTTACTTGACACGACCGCTTTACTTCTTATTTGAGAAGTAAGTTTGAGATTATCAAATTTTGGCGTCGTTGCCGGGGACTCATCGCGTCATTAATAAAGCATACCCGACCCGACCCGGCTGGGTTTTTTTTAAAATTCAACATTTAAAACCCCCACCCTTCATTTCACCCCATTCCTTCACTCTTTCTCCCATTTCCCTCACTTTTCAACTTTCAAAGATCATAACCCCCCTCTCTTACAACCGATCATTTTCTCCAAACTCCCCAATTCCTAAAATTCACTATCTACTAGTCGGAGTCTGTTGCTGTGGGTCTCTACTTGATCACTAAGTACCTTCCTCGCTTGTTTTTTTTTTTTTTCATATTCTCAGGTATGTGTCTCTAATTTCTACTCATTTACGTTGCATTTTTGTTTATCAATTAGTATTAGCTAAGTTCTTCTTGATAGGTTCATTCTTTAATAAAATTCAGTCTGACTTAGGTTGAGAATTCTCGAAATTGCCGTGTTAAAACTCTAGAAATAGGTGCTTTAGCACTGCTAGTTTACTATGTATTTTGGGTTAGACAAATGTAGGTTAAAACACTAAGAATTCTATTTGGGTCATAGGGGATGAATGGGGCATCCCCAGTTCTTTCACTGAGTTACAGAACGAGACCTCGATGACGGACCATCGTACCCACGACAGACCGTCATTGGGTCTGTCCAACAGAACTAACACCCCACTGTCCAATTTTCTCGAAGAGTCCACCAACGGCCAAATGCGACGGACCGTCGTTCCCACGACGGTCCGTCCTGCACAACCATTCGGGTTGTCAGAGACCCTATTCCTAAAGGTCTCTCACTTTTTCTAAGTGTCCTCCAACGGACACATACGACGGACTGTCATTCCCATGACGGTCCGTCCTGCACAACCGTTCTGGTTGTCAGAGACCCTGTTCCTAAGGGTCTCTCACTTTTTCTAAGTGTCCTCCAACGGACACATGCGACGGACCGTGATTCCCACGACGGTTCGTCCTGCACAACCGTTCTGGTTGTCAGAGACCCTGTTCCTAAAGGTCTCTCTATTTTTCTAAGTGTCCTCCAATGGACATCTATGATGAACCGTCATACCGGCAACTATCCGTCCTGCATAACCGTTATGACGGTCAAAGACCCCTCTCTTAAGGGTCTCCATACTTTTTCTAAGTGTCCTCTTACGGAAAACTACGACGGACCGTTATACCCTCGACGGTCCGTCTTGCATGACCGTTATGACGGTCAGAGACCCCTCTCCTAAGGGTCTCCATATTTTTTTCAAGTGTCCTCTGACGGACACCTACGACGGACCGTCGTACCTGTGACGGTCTGTCCTGCATATACCGTCATACTTGTCAGAGACTCTCCTTCAGGGTTCTCCATATAAACATAGTCTAAGTAAGATACAACGGACCCCATGATGGTCCGACCTACTCAGGACGACCCGTCACCTGGTCCATTGTGTTTCACGGTTACTATAGAAATGTCATTACATCTTAACTCTTTTATTTATTTTGTGTGGTTTTTCTTGTCTTGTCTGCTCCTTTTAGTACTAATATTTATTCTTTACAAGTACTATCTATTATGGCACCAAAACAAGATCGAGTCTACGCACGCGGGCGATCGACGTCTATCGCCCCGTCTGCCCACCTGGTCATTGTCTCTGATGATGAGCGTGACCTCGAGTACGTGCCCCCAGGCACTTCCACCCCATCCCAAGCTGCACGTGCTACAAGAGCCACACCCAAAAAGCTGGCATCCGGCATAGTCACAACCTCCCAGTCTGATGAGGAGGGAACACTGACCGGCACACCTTCTGGGTCAGCTACTAATGAAAAAGGAGCGTCTGGCTCCTTAGGAGTTTCGTGGTCGAAGAAAGCCTCCGGATCTGCTGAGGTTCCCGCACCCGCCACCGCCACCGCTGCAGAATCTGCCTCGTCTGATTAGGTTGACAGTTCGGAATCCACACCCGGTTCGCCGACTCATGCTCTCACCCCGGTTATCGACCATCCCAACCGGTGGCGTGTCACGGGCAATATCAAGTCTATTCCGATACAAAGTTCTTGAATGACAAAGAAGTCATGACTCGGACACTTACATTGGAGTGGCGGGTCCTTATGGTAAGTCTCCCGATGATGCCTGAGATCCACAATCTCTTCACCAGACATCGACTGGAGTGGACAGCGTATCCATTGGGATGTTATAGTGAATAGTTGGTCCGAGAGTTCTACGCCTCCTACGTAGCGACTTTCAGATCACAGATTGATAGGCGGGCTGCCCCCGCCAAATAGGCCCCACTGGAGCAGGTCCAAGTATGTGGCATTCAGGTTGATATCTCCCTGCCTGCCATATGCCGGTATCTATACGACGAGAATGTTGATGCCAAACGGACCCCTCTTACCGCCGAGTTTGACTATCAATGGCAGATTGTCAAAGATGGCCAATTCCTGTGTGAGCCATCGTTGAGAGAGACCACCAAGAGGTGGATAGCCCTGTATTTGTCCGTTGATGGAGAGGGTACTGACTGGGTGACCGAGCCAAAGAGAGCCATCAAGAAGGCTAACCTGACCTTCACGGCGAAGTTTTTGTGGTTCATTGTCCGCCACTTCCTTTCCCCCACAGCCGCTGATAATATAGTCACATGGGATCGAGCAGTACTGATGGCGGCGATGATAGCTAGGTTTGAGATGGATTTTCCTTGGCTTCTACAGGCAGTCATGCACGAGAGGGCTTTTAAGGTCACAACTACTCACCCTTTCCCGTGCATGATATTGTATGAAAAACTTAATTCATGTGAGTTCGGATAGGCATAATATAAATGTTGTCAGGTGCCATGTAAAGGGATAGAAAAGTCGAGATTTTGTAAGTTAAATCTTGGATTGGGTTTCTGTGTTGCTTTTAGTTTCTTTGGTTAGCCATTTGGAGTATCCTATGTTGGGAAAGGTAAGAACAAAGTAGATATGTGCACGACAAAGGCGATAGAGGAAAAAACCGAAGTCAACTTTCCCTTCTATTTGAACCAAGAAAAGACAAACTAATGCAAAAATAAAATAGGTTGGGGCAGCAAACTAAACCAACCAAGCAAGAAAAAATAAATCAACACAAGAGACACCAAATTTAACGTGAAAAACTTCTTCGGTGTGAAGAGTAAAAACCACAGGATCAAAGCTCCATTATAATAAACAAGAGTTACAAAAGTGTCCTCCAAAATGATCACTAACAAAGTGCCAAACAATGAGAAGCACAACTACAAGATAGCACAAAAAAACTAGAGAAACAAAAGAAGCAAAAAACCAAACCGCATTTACTGTTCATGAGCTAAAATATAGAGATACAAGACTCAAAATCACTTTGTATTAGTTCCCAATCAAATATTTAGTTGAAAGGAACACATTGTCTGAAAATCAGCTCAATCGGACAAGAAACGAAGCGAGAATCACAATTTGAAATTGACTGCTCTGGCTTGTGTGAAATCTGCACTTTCTACTTTTTTTCTCTATACTGGCTGCTTTCAACTCTTGTGATTCTCTACAAGTAAGACCTAAAATAAAGTCTTAAATATGCACCATAATATTGGGCTTATGGGCAAAAGTGGGCTTGTCAGATTTGGGCTAATTTTATCCACAAAGGAAAGGATGAAAGACCTAAAACCTTGGACTTTAATTCATCCACATAGGAAAGGAAAAAGGTTCAAACCCAACAATTCTCCCCCTACCGACTATGTGGAGGAAACCGTCATCTCAGCGATCATGCAACATTCTTCAAACTTTCTTCTTGGCAAAGCTTTAGTCATCATGTTGGAACCATTATCATTGGTATGATTTTTCTCAAGTTCAAGCAACTTAGAATCCAACACATCTCGAATCCAATGGCACGTCACATCAATATGCTTAGATCGACCATGAAATGTAGAATTCTTTCTAAGATGGATAGCACTTTGACTGTCACAATAAAGCACATACCTTTCTTGAGCACAACCAAGTTCCCCCCAAGAATCTCTTCATCCATATCAATTCTTTGCAAGCTTCAACAACTGCAATAAGCTTAGCCTCTGTAGTAGATAAGCAACACATTTTGCAATCTAGTTGCCAAGACAAAGCTCCCCCTGCAAAAGTAATCAAGTAGCCTGAAGTAGACTTACGAGTATCAACATCACCAGCCATGTATGAATCAATATAACCACAAAGAATAGGTTTCTATATCCCAAAACACAAATTCAGACTAGAAGTTCCACAAAGATATCTCATAATCCATTTTACAACATTCAAATGTTCTCTTCCCAAATTAGAAAGAAAGCGGCTAATAATACCAACATCATGAGCAATATCAGGTCTTGTACACACCATTGCATTCATCAAACTACCAAAAACTGAAGCATAAAGAACTTGCTTAATATCTTCCTTCTCACCATCACTGGAAGGACAATGTCTAGTACTCAATTTGAAGTGCATAGCTAAATGTGTGCTGACAACCTTAGCTTTGTCCATGTTAAATCTACGAAGTACTTTCTGAATGTACTTTTCTTGTGACAACCACAATTTCTTGGCATATCTATCACGGACAATCGCATGCCAAGAATTTGCCTTGCTGGTCCCAAGTCTTTCATAGCAAAAGACTTATTCAATTCTTGCTTCAACTCTTTAATCGTGCAAACATTCAGACTAACAACAATCATATCATCAACATAAAGCAAAATGATAATAAAGTCATTATCAGATAATTTTTGCACAAAACACAATGATCTGAAGAAGTCTTCTTGAAGTCTTGTTGATTCATAGAAGAACCAAACTTCCTGTACCATTGCTTGGGAGCTTGGTTTAGACCATACAAGGTCGTTTCCCTTGACTTCAAAGCCTTCCGGCTGCTCTATAGAAATTTCTTCATCCAAGTCACCGTGGAGAAAAATAGTTTTAACATCCATCTGTTCAACCTCCAAGTCCAGACTTGTAGCCAAGACTAAAATAACATGGATGGATGACACTTTTACAGATGGAGAGAATATCTCATCAAAATTGATTCCCTTTTTCTGGTTAAATCCCTTCACAACTAATATATCTTTGTCCCGTGGAACCAGGTTACCATCTTCATGTTTCACCCTAAAACCCACATGTTCTTCAAAGCTTTTGGATCTTTTGGTAACATAACCAAATCAAAGGTATGATTATCATGTAGGGATTTCATTTCATACTCCATAGAATCAAACCACACATATTTTTCTTTACTTTCCATGGTCTTATCAAGACTCTTTGGTTCTCCCGTGTCAGTCAAGAGTACATACTCATTGGGAGATAACGAGAGGAAGGTATTTTCTCGCTAGTAGATCTTCTGAGAGAACTCTCGGGAGCATCAATAATAGTTAGTTCTTACCCAACTACATTTTTTTGCACTGGATCATGAACGGTATCCTGTTTACTCTGACTATGATCACCATCTTCAATATCAACTTGAAGATTTTCACCTGGTGGAATAGTCAAAGGAACTGGATCAACATCAATTAGGCTCTCGTTGGTCTGATTTTCAACTTTCTCACCTTTGTCAATATCTTCAAGTGTTTACTCTTCAAAGAACACAACACACGACTTCTAACAAGTTTCTTCTTAACTGGATCAAAGAAATGATAGCCAAATTCATCTTGACCATAACCAACAAAAATACATTGCCTAGTTATAACATCCAACTTTGACCTCTCATCCTTAGGAACATGCACAAATGCTTTACACCCAAAAAGTTTAAGATGATCATAAGAAAAATATTTACCAGACCAAACTCTTTCAAGGACATCACTATTCAATTCAACATCAGGAGATGAATTGATAACATATGCAACAATTTTAAGTGATTCTGCCCAAAAGGAATCTGGCCGCTTAATATTTTAAAGCATACATCTAACCCTCTTAATAAGAGTTCTGTTCATCCTCTCCACTAAACCATTTAGCTGAGGAGTCTTCGGAGGAGTTTTTTGATGTAAAATACCCTGCTCTCTGCAATACCTGTCAAAATGACCAATATATTCACCACCATTATCAGAACGGATGCACTTTAGTTTCTTCCCTGTCTGTCTCTCAACCAAATCCTGAAAATTCTTGAACACATCAAGAATCTGATCTTTGGACTTCAAAAAGAAAACCCATAGTTTGCGCGAATGATCATCAATAAAAGTCACAAAGTAAAGTGCAACACCATGAGACTTTACCTTAAAAGGACCACACAAATCAGAATGTACCAACTCTAGCAAATCAAGCTTTCTTAAAGGTGGATGACTCTAAAAAAAACTCTTTTCTGTTTACCGGCTAAATAGTGAACACACTTGTTCAACTTTGCTTTCTTCACTCCGGAAAACAAATTTTTCTTAACCAAATTGTACATCCCCTTCTCGCGCATATGACTTAGTCTTCTAAGCCATAATAATGATGAAGTATTATTCTCCACCACATTTACTGAAGCTTTGAGATTACTAAGAACCTCAACCTCATGATTATTACCCATCTTCAACATCCCAAAATTACATGAAGTATACAAAGAAAATAATTCCTTCATGGGCGTGACATGAGAAGTAACACCAGAATCCACAAAACACCTAGACTCATCACGGAAAAGATCAATGAAATTTTCATCACAAGAAACAAGAAGGTAGTCGTTAGCAATAACCACAATATGATTTTCATTATCACCTTCCTTCTTTTGTTGTTTCATATCTATCTTGTACTTGAAACAAAATTTCTTGATATGTCCATGCTTGTGACAATAGTCACACGTAATAATCTTGAATCTAGACTTTGACTTTCCTCTACTTTTGTCTCTGTCATTTTGACCTCTATACATGGTTTTCCCCCTATATTCAGTAACTAAAACATCAGAGTGTGAAATAGAAGATGATGAGCCTTGAGATCTTCTTCTCATCTCTTCATTCAAAACACCACTCTTAGCATATTCCATGGTCTCAACACCACTTGGAGAAGAATTAGTCAAAGAGACTCAAAGAGTTTCAAAAGAGTCTGACAGAGTATTAAGAAGTCATAGTCCTTAAATTTCTCATCGAATTTTACACCCATTTCGTACAGCTAGTCAAGAACACCCTGAAAATTATTAATATGATCACAAATAGGAGTGCCTCTTTATACCTGATGTTCATCAATTGTTTCAAAAGAAACAACTTATTGTTGCGAGTCTTCGAAGCATATAGTGTCTCGACCTTGTCCCACAAACTTCTAGCATGTGTCTTATTCACAATGTGATTTCTAACCTTATCTTCAACCATTGTCTGATATCACCACAAACCTGTAAATGCTCAAATTCCCAATCCTCATCATTCATAGATTTGGGTTTGTTAGAAGCAAACACATGTAAATGCATTTTCTTGACAAATAGAAGATTATTCATCTTGTCTTTCCAAGTATGATAATTACTACCATTCAAACAAACCATCTTGCTCATAGTTGACTCCATCATCCAAATAGAATATCAACAACAACCCAATGCTTTGATACTACTGTGTTGGTAAAGACAAGCACAAAATAGATATGTGCACGACAAAGACGATAGCGGAAGAAACCCAAGTCAACATTTCCTTATATTTGAAACAAGAGTATACAAACTAATGCAAGAATAAAATAGTTTGGGCAACAAACTAAACCAACCAAGCAAGAAAAAATAAATCAACACAAGAGACGTCAAATTTAACGTGAAAAACCTCTTCGGTGTGAAGAGTAAAAATTACAAGACCAAAGCTCCACTATAATCAACAAGAGTTAAAAAAGTTTCCTCCAATATGGTCACCAATAAAGTGCCAAACAATGAGCAACACAACTACAAGATAGAACTAAAAAAGCTAGAGAAACAAAAGAAGCAAAAACACCAAACCGCATCTACTGTTCACGAGCTAAAATATGGAGCTACAGGACTCCTAATCACCCTCTATCAGTTCCCAATCAAATATTTAGTTGAAATAAACACTCTATCCAAAAATAAGCTCAATCGGACAATAAACAAAGCGAGAATCACAATTTGAAATTGACTGCTATGGCTTGTGCGAAAATCTGCACTTTCTCACCTTCCTCTCTATATGGCTGCTTTCAACTTTTGTGATTCTCTTCAAATAAGACCTAAAATAAAGTCTTACATATGCACCATAATATTGGATTTATGGTAAAAAGTGGGATTGTCAAATTTGGGCTAATTTTATCCACAAAGGAAAGGATGGAAGACCCCAAACCTTGGACTTTAATTCATCCGAATAGGAAGGGAAAAGGCCTAGGTTAGCTGCTACTGGTATTGTGACTAGTGGTTTCAATTTTATCATAGTTTAAACTAAAATTCGATATATAGAGGTAGATAATTAAATATAAGGTAGTATATTTATGAATTATATCAAAGTGATGCTAATGGGAGGAATTAAGGTCTACCCTTAAGTTCAAACTTTAGGAAATTGATTATATAATTAGGTGAGATTTTTGGGTCTTGGGTAAACATAGACTAATCTTAGTTGTTATAGACTCGTTATCTTACAAAAAATTGTGCATATATACTTGATAGATTGGAAAGGTCCAAAGGTATTGAGGAAGGGAAAAAAATTGGAGAAGTAGTTTTCTTAACTTCGATTCTTCGGTGGGGTAGGTTATGATTTATTTCTATTTGATAGATAAACTCTCCATAGCAATTGATATGTATTGAGTGATATTGTGAAGTTTTCTATGTATTTAATTATGTGTTTGTGGTTGACCTAAAATTATTAGACCATTGAATTTATAGTCTTGAACCCTTTCTATCAAAATGATGCCTTGAATAAAGAATGATTGATGAAATCAATTAATGAGATATTGGATCGGAGTGTCACGTTATGACACAATATTATTGAATCGGTAGTGTTCCGATACGGTATGATAAAATCAGAGTGTCACGTTCCGACACGGTATATAGGATTAGAGTGTCACGTTCTGACACAATAACATTAAAGGAAAGGAATCTTGAATTAACTTAATATACTCAATCTCAAAGAACCTATTTTTCCAAATGAGTATGGTGTGGAGACATGAGTCCTCATAGGTGTGCTTAATATTGTGATTGATTATGTACCTACTATAGTGGTTTTGTCACTACTTCATGTTGTTTGTTGCCTGCCACCTGCTAAGTATCATGGTTGATTTTGTAATATAATTCAATATATATTGGTTTCTATTTTGGGTTGGCCGATGATACCTACTCAGTACGTGTTCCTTTTACCGACCCCTGCTTGTATTTTCTTTGTTTTTCTTTTGTGGCGTGCAACAAGTGTACCATCGACTCCGACTCGCCCTCATCTCTAGCCAATCTCCAGCATCTTAGGTTTCAGGGTGAGCTATTTCTTCAAACTTGTGCTGGATTCACTCAGTCAGGGAATAATGTTCTTGAATTTCAGACATGGACCATCTTATTTACTTATTTTGGTGTCTTTAAATATTCTTAGACTTGATATTTGAGAACATATGTCGTTGATGTAATAACTTTCAGATTTTGAGTATAATAAGTGTCAGGCTTTAGAGGTTTATTTGATTGGTTATTTTGATAATTTTTGAGCTTCCGCATTTTATTGGTATTCATAGTTGAAGTATTGATCTATGTTAGGGTTTAGATTTATGAGTTCACCCACTTAGGAGGATAAGTGTGGATACCATTCATGACTCGTTTTGGATCATGACAACATCTATCTCAACATGCTTATGATAGAATATCCTCATTTTCAATCATTATCTCTCCTACTATGATTACAAATTCACCTCAATATCCTCATCTTCATAACATGCATCTTTTGGACTTGAGTGTTCTTGATTGGACAATACTCAGTCACATACAATAATGTCGAACAAACCGCCACTCTGTAAAACTTACCTTTGAGTTTCAATGGTAATTTTTTATCACAAAAGACTCTATAGGTAAGTCTACACTTCTTCAAGGCTGCACCAATACGGTGTGTGATATTATATTTGATGTTTTCATCCTCTTGAAAGTCATGATTCAGGATTACCCCTTATATGTGATACGATGTACAAGACTCCGGAAAGCCGCATGCAAGCCTCAAAGCATATCATAACATAAGATAAGAAAATGGTGCAGAATTTAAAAAATTTTCTTTTATGATCGAAGTCTTTTATAAGATTAAGAGGAAATATATACTTTGTCTCAAACCATCTATTATCATCAGGACTAAAACTTTGGGACGTAACCCATACGAAAACTCTAAACATAAAAATTAAATGTAAATAACATGATGGTCAATCCCTTGAACACTATGAGGACTTACCATGACTTATCTTCTTGATCTTCTATGAACCTATCCACGAGGATGGAATTCGATATCACAAAACCCTACACTTTGTAAAAAATGCAGAAAATAATGATTATCACAAAAATACACTAAGTATGATAGTCAAGCATAAAATACTTGAAAACATGCTAATAATGACATTTTAATTGAAAAACATGCATTTACTAATTTTGAGAATCATCATGCACTTTTAGTGTAAAACACAAGTCACAAGCATGTTCATTATATAAACCATTATAACATAATAGGATCATCACCTAGTTAATCGTAAGTTATACTTGTTTAATGTATAAATGACGTCCCATGATATCACTCATACTAAGTATCGATTTTAGGCCACCATATTCATGTTTACCATTCTTTGTTCCCATCTTTATTTAATACTCATAGACAAGGAACATTCACATTAAACAAGTTACGTAAAGGAAAACAACTCACAGAAACAATCCAAGTTAAACATTCATCATTACATTAGACTTTATGTCGATATTTTCAAAAACATTCATTTAATTAGACATTATAGCTTTTGAAGAACACACCATTCTCAAAGTTTACTCTGCAATGCATGGATGAAGTCCCATATCCCACCCACACTTCATAGAACATATTGAGTAATCATAGTACATAACTCATGTGATAGGAATATGCCCTAACCGACATACACCATGTGAGGAAAGCATGGAATCTGGTGTCATGTCTCACACGAAAAGAGTTGGTCTACTTGCCTAAGGTAGAACCGGTAATTTATCTTAGGTGGATCCACTAGCTAATAACCTATGTGGGTACGTAGTTATGAGATAAGGAGGTTGTCACTAGAAACCCGACCTAACGTGGAGAGAGCATCCACCTCACAATATCCACCCGGTGCTAAGCATTAAATTCCCATAGAATAGTAAATTCTCTTTAACATTATTACCCTTGAAAGAAATTTCATTGGCCTATCGATTCAAGGTACATTATTAGGATAACTCATTTAATCCTCATGAAAGGGGTACCATTGGCCTATCGATTCAAGGTTCATTATTAGTCACTCATAAAAGGAATGTCTTAGTCCTACCGATTCAAGGTTCATCATTACAATAGTTCATTGACTCATCATGAAAGGAATTTCATTGGCCTATCAATTCAAGACAAAGCCTTAGAATACTTCATTATTCATTTATGAGACCATCTCCAACCTACCTCTATTTTAATTTCCATTTTCTATATTTTGAGAGTAAAATAGAGAATGAACACTCCAACCCATCTCTATATCACTATCTATTCTCCATATATAGAGACGTGAATAGTAGTTCTCCAAATTTTGGAGAATTACTATTCACACTCTCTATTTTACTATTTGACTATTTTATTATTATTTCTATAACTTTCTAATTAACATATTATTTTATATAATGTCATTAATTAAATATCTAATATTCATACTTCTTTTTAAATGTATATAATATTTTAAAATATATATTATTTAATATATAGTACTTTCATCGCGAATTAATGGTATTTTAATTTTTTATAATTTTCATCAATGATATAATTTGATTTCATTATTAATTTTCACTATTAAGAATAAACATAATTAAAATGATAAGATGAAAATTTTAATTTATAAATAAAATACATAATATGATAATTTTAAATACATCATAATAATTAATTTGGAATGAAGTAGTAATCATGCCGAAAAAATGTTGAACGTGCATTCAGAGTTTTACAATCACGTTTTGCAATTATTATAAAACCGTCACATTTTTTAGGAAATGAATTGCTATATGAATAATAACTACATGTATTATACTGCACAACATGATAATTGAGGGTGAACATGATTTTAATGCGCAAATTCAAGATGTTGTAGTGTCACGATCCAAAAATAGACGTGATGACACTCATCTTATCCCACCAAGACAAGACTTCCTAAAACTGGACCATTACCCCCAAAATCTGGTTGCCACGTGTACAAGCCTCTAAAGTATTACAATTGATTCAAGAAAAAAATAAGTCTCAAATGACATTATTTCTTGAATAGAACGAGATCATAAATTGGAGTAAGAAGGTCTGCTGAGATAACAAGCAGCTACCTCACAATTTTCCACAAGAAGCCTCAGACAAGGAGAAGAGAAAATATCACAAAGTCTAAGCTAGTGACCTACAAAAAATTGTAGTAGCAAGGGTGAGTATAAAACCACACGGTCCCCAGCAAGTAAACTTCTAAACACAAGCTAAGGGGATAAAATATAGGTACTCCTGACACACCAACCGAACTTTCACAACTACAACCTGCATAAAATTCAGCCCAATAACAGTTCACAGTTTTCATAGAACGTAACTCATCAAAATCATTTTAACAAATTTGCACATCCTCAACTACAAACTCAATATTCAACAATTACATCTTTCAAAAAAAGACACTCACAATATCAACAACACACAAGATCAAGTTCGTCAAATAGAGGTAATCAAATATTACTTTCCAACCACCAATAAAACACGTAATCATTATGAATGAAGGATGTTATGTGATGCAATGCAATATGACACCATCAAATGATATGCCTTAGAATATCAATTTCTCTCTTAACTATATATACATGATACTCCTCGAAAATACATCGAGAGTTCATGACCCATGGAGGACTTGCAAGGTCCATATACTGACACGGACGATCTCCACGTGTATGTGAAGACGATCTCAATGCACTATCATAAATCAAACAAACTCCGCACGGACGATCTTTACGTGTCCAAATCACAATCATAACTTTTCTATTGCACATATGATTTTCACGTGTCCAAATAATCATAACTCAATCTTAACACAGTGATCTCCACGTGTTAGACCTTTACTCATACCAAATCTCATGTCAATGCATGTGCACAATATGATATCATATAAAGGAGATGATGCAACATCTCAATAAATCAAATGTCACTATGACATATAATCACCTCAATTATCACAATTATACGAGTTCAATAAAGAACACAATCACACATAATAATTCAAATCAATAATATATCAGTTAATGCCCATATGCTTTGGTATTCTCGGATTACAATCCACATTCTATAGTAATAAACCTTCCCATTATAACACTGTGTAACGACCTGTTTAGTCGTTTTAAGCAGCAGATTTTATTTCTGGAAAAACTGGGTGGGACGACGGATACCACAACGGGCCGTCATGGGCACGACGGACCGTCGAGGGTGTCTCGTCCCAGAACACTTAGAATTCTGAAAATTGTGTTCTAAAATCGACTCTCTGTAATCTGTGACGGACCTGCAGGACGGACCGTCACAACTACGACGAACCGTCGTGAGCTTCCGTGGCAAAACACTTCAACTCTTGAGAATTTGGTACGGGAAACGAGTTTCTGACCGTCATGACGGAAGTGCAGGACGGACCGTCACAGGTGTGACGGACCGTCACAGTCCACTTGAGTTCTAAGAGGCCGCGACGACCTGCGTGACGGACCGTCGCAAGCACGACGGGCCGTCACAGGTTGCGCAAATCCCAGGCAGAATCGGATTTCTTTACACGTTTTAAGGGACGTTTTGGACTATTCTTTCCTTAATTACAAAGTTAGGGGGTTATTATTGTCATCCTTTACTCTTAATTATATGTTAATTAGGGTAAAAGAAAGAGGGTTTGAATAAAACAAAACAAAAGAAAAGAGAGAGAGAGATTGATCGATTAAGAGAGTCGAACGAGGCTGAGGAGAAAACAAAGCTTTGGAAATTCTTGCTTGATCACTAGTCTTCGGTGGAGGTAGGTTATGGTTTTTACGATATTCGTAGTGAACTCTTAATAGGGTATGATATGTATTAGTGGTATTGTAAACCTGTCTATATGCTTAATTGTATGCTTGCATGAATATGATTATGTGATTTTGATAAAACAAGCATGATGAAAACCATTGAATCCCAAATCTTGAAAGAAACTTTAATCTACGTTATTAATGATGATGCCTTGGTATAAAAGAAGGCTTGATGAATTAAAGTAATGGGATTGATGATGCCTTGGTATAGAGAAGGCTTGATGAACGGATAGAATGAAATTAGTGGATCGGAGTGTCACGTTCCGACACATAGTATTAGTGGATCGGAGTGTCACGTTCCGACACATAGTATTAGTGGATCGAAGTGTCACGTTCCGACACATAGTATTAGTGGGACGGGTGTCACGAACCGACACGTAGATATAGGGGATCAGAGTGTCACGTACCGACACATATAGGGGATCGGAGTGTCACGTTCCGACACATATAGGGGATCAGAGTGTCACGTACCGACACATATAGGGGATCAGGTGTCACGAACCGACACGTAGAATTAGGGGATCGGAGTGTCACGTACCGACACATAGTGGTAGGGGATCGGAGTGTCACGTACCGACACAAGAGGAAGAAAGATAATGAATCTTGAAAGATGATAATATACTCAACATAATGAACTTAATTCCCAAATGAGTATGGTATTGAGGCTTGAGCCCTCATGGATGAACGTGATGGTATTTATTGATGATTATAATACTTGTTGTTGCTACATGTTGAGTTTATAGTTGATTTATAATATTACTTGATATATATTATCTTCTATTTTGAGTTGGCCGATGATATCTACTCAGTACTTGTGGTTGTACTGACCCCCTACTTTTATGTTTTCTTCTTTGTTATTTGTGGAGTGCAGCAAACGTGCCATCGTCTTCAACTCAACAGTACATCTAGACAGTTTTCACTACCTTCGGAAATTCAGGGTGAGCTAATGCGTCTAGCTTGGACTGGATTTTCTTCTTCAAGTCTTGATGCCTTGAACTTCCGGCATGGACTAGCTAATATTTGTTTTATCTTCTTAGACAGTTTTAGTTTAGTAATTTGATCATAGATGTTCTTGTGATGATGACTTCCAGATTTTGGGGATAATAATAATAGTTTTGAATTGTTTTATTAATGAGTTTAAGTCTTCCGCATTACTTTCTGTTGATATACATTGAAATGTTAAGGTTTATATGGGTTGGTTCACTCACATAGGAGGGTAAATGTGGGTGCCAGTCGCGGCCCCGATTTGGGCCGTGACAAACTTGGTATCAGAGCATTAGGTTCATTGGTCTCATCACACAAGAACGACTCTAGTAGAGTCTTAAGGAACGGTAGGGGGACGCCTTTACTTTTCTTTGAGAGGCTATAAGACTTTAGGAAAATTCCATTCTTTCATTCTTCTTTCGTGCTACTACTTGAGTCCAATTGGTATCTAGGTGATACAAATTGGTATCTAACCATCTTCATTCTATTTCGCAGATGGTTAGAACTAGAGCAACAACCGCACCAGCAGCAACAACGGAAAGACAAGAAACGACTGAGCCAGCCACTGGGGCTGTGGCTCGAGGAAGAGCAGCGGCAAGAGGCCGTGGAAGAGGTCATGGGAGGACATCCTCTAGAGGGAGAGGACAAGCACCTAGCCTATCTGATACTAGGGCGGTGACTCCTCCACCGACCGAGGAGGTGATAAGAGAGGGTGAGGAAGGGGAGAATGAACAAGTGCAAAATGAGGAATTGCCACCCCAACCTACCCCAGAGATGATCAATCAGGTTCTTGCTTATCTTAGCGGGTTATCTGATCAGGGTCAGGCACCTCCAGTGGTTTCTGCACCAACACCTCCGGTTTCAGAGATACGACATGCGGCTACTATGGCTCCCCGCATGGATGCATCATTGGAGATAGGCACATTTCCACGTCTGACTACTGGGCCTATAATGACAAATGATCAGCACGAACTTTTCAGTAAGTTCTTGAAATTGAAACCTCCAGTCTTTAAGGGTGCAGAATCAGAGGATGCCTACGATTTTCTGGTTGATTGTCATGAGCTACTACACAAGATGGGTATAGTAGAACGGTTTGGCATTGAGTTCGTGAGCTATCAGTTTCAAGGGAACGCCAAAATATGGTGGCGGTCACATGTTGAGTGTCAACCAACAGAGGCACTACCTATGACTTGGGAATCATTCTCTAGCTTGTTTATGGAGAAGTATATCCCAAGGACTTTGAGAGATAGAAAAAGGGATGAGTTCTTGAGTCTAGAGCAAGGTAGGATGACGGTTAACGCATATGAGGCCAAATTCCGTGCATTATCCAGGTATGCCACCCAACTTTGTTTCAGTCCACAAGAACGGATTCGCCGTTTCGTGAAAGGGTTGAGGTCAGAGTTGTGGATTTCAGCCTTACAGGTAGCGGCTACGGCAAAATCCTTCCAAGAGGTGGTAGACTTTGTGATAGAGGTGGAAGGAGTGAAGCCAGATGACTTCACCACAACATCGACATCAAAGAGGTTTCGAAAGGGAGGTGAGTTCAACATTTCGTATACTAGAGGACAGAGTTCTGGAGGCTACTCAGTTCGACCAATTCAGTCTTCACTACAGACTGTAGTTGGGGGTCCACCTCAGAACGGTCAACACTTATCCGAGAGTCCTATGCCTGACTCCAGAGAGTGTTATGGATATGGGGAGATTGGACATATTAGGAGGAATTGTCCAAAACAGAGTTACAGACCCCAATAGCTAGAGGTAGAGGTGGTCATGGTAGAGGCCATTTTTCTGGAGGACGTGGTGGTCGAGGTAATAGTGGTCACCAAAACGGCCGAGGAGATGGGCAAACTGGTACCACTACTACGCAACATGGTAGGGGCAACGGACAGACAAATAATGGGGCCCATTGTTACACTTTTCCTGGGAGATCTGAAGCGGAGGCATCAGATGCTGTCATCACAAGTAACCTTTTGATTTGTGATTGCATGGCTTCCGTATTGTTTGATCCTGGATCCACATTTTCTTATGCATCTTCCTCATTTGCTAATGGTCTAAATTTACATTGTGAATTACTTGACACGCCTATTCGTGTTTCTACTCCGGTGGGTGAGTCTGTGATAGTTAAAAAGGTGTATAGGTCTTGTTTGGTAAATTTTGTGGGGAGCAACACTTATGTAGATTTGGTTATTTTAGAAATGGGTGACTTTGATGTAATTCTGGGTATGACTTGGCTTTCTCCAAATTTTGTGATTTTGGACTGTAATGCTAAAACGGTGACATTAGCCAAGCCTGGGACAGACCCGTTAGTGTGGGAGGGTGACTACACTTCCAATCCGGTGCGTATCATCTCCTTTCTTCGTGCTAAGAAAATGGTGAGTAAAGGGTGTTTAGCTTTCTTGGCACATCTCAAGGATGACACTACCCAAGTACCCTCGATTGAGTCAGTTTCGGTAGTATATGAGTTTTTGGATGTGTTCCCTGCAGATCTTCCTGGTATGCCACCGGATAGGGATATTGACTTCTGTATTGATCTTGAACCGGGTACTCGCCCCATTTCTATACCCCCATATAGAATGGCTCCCGCGGAGTTAAGAGAGTTAAAGGCACAACTTCAAGAGTTGTTGAGCAAAGGCTTCATTAGACCAAGTGCATCTCCTTGGGGTGCTCCGGTGTTATTTGTGAAGAAGAAGGATGGGAGTTTTCGGATGTGCATAGACTACAGACAACTGAACAAGGTAACTATTAAGAACAAGTACCCCATTCCTCTCATTGATGACTTGTTCGATCAGTTACAAGGTGCTTGTGTCTTCTCTAAAATTGACTTGAGATCCGGTTATCATCAATTGAAAATACGAGCAACGATGTGCCAAGACTGCTTTTCGAACTAGGTATGGGCATTATGAATTTGTGGTAATGTCTTTTGGTCTTACGAATGCCCCTGCTGCCTTCATGAGCTTGATGAACGGGATTTTCAAGCCATATTTGAACCTCTTTGTGATCATGTTTATTGATGATATACTGATATACTCCAAGAGTAAGAAGGAACATGAGGAGCATTTGAGAATGGTGTTAGAATTGTTGAGGAAGAAAAAGCTTTATACGAAATTCTCCAAGTGTGAGTTTTGGCTAGATTCAGTGTCCTTATTGGGGCACGTGGTTTCCAAGGATGGAGTGATGGTGGATCCATCCAAGATTGAGACAGTGAAGAATTGGGTAAGACCTACAAACGTGTCAGAAATAAGGAGTTTTGTGGGTCTAGCTAGCTACTACCGCCGATTTGTCAAGGGATTCTCTTCTATTGCTTCCCAATTGACGAACTTGACTAAGCAGAATGTTCCATTTGTATGGTCGGATGAGTGCGAGAATAGCTTTCAGAAACTCAAGACTTTGTTGACTACCACACCTATCCTTACCTTGCCAGTAGAGGGTAAGAACTTCATTGTTTATTGTGATGCATCCTATTCTAGGTTGGGTGCAGTGCTAATGCAAGAGAAGAATGTGATTGCTTATGCTTCGAGGCAATTAAAGGTGCATGAACGTAACTATCCGACCCATGATTTGGAGTTGGCCGCGGTAGTATTTGCACTAAAGCAATGGAGACACTATTTGTATGGGGTTAAGTGTGAGGTCTATACGGACCATCGTAGCCTACAGTATGTCTTCACTCAGAAAAATTTGAACTTGAGACAGAGGAGATGGATGGAACTACTGAAGGACTAGGACATCACTATCTTGTATCATCCGAGAAAAGCAAATATCGTTGCGGATGCTTTGAGTAGAAAGGCCGGAAGCATGGGAAGTTTAGCTCATTTGCAAGTTTCTAGACGCCCATTGGCTAGAGAGGTGCAGATTCTGGCTAATGACCTTATGAGGTTAGAAATAAATGAGAAGGAAGGATTGTTAGCTTGTGTAGAGGCAAGATCTTCTTTTCTTGACAAAATCAAGGGAAAACAGTTTGATGATGAGAAACAAGGTCAAATTCGAGATAAAGTGTTGCAAGGAGAGGCTAAGGAAGCAATAATTGATAAGGAAGGTGTTTTGAGGATTAAGGGAAGGGTATGTGTACCCCGCATCGATGATTTTATCACCACTATTTGACAGAGGCTCATAGTTTCGGATATTCTATACATCCTGGTGCAACCAAGATGTACCGTGACCTAAAACAACACTTTTGGTGGAGTAGAATGAAGCGCGGCATTGTTGATTTTGTTGCCAAATGTCCAAATTGTCAACAAGTAAAGTATGAACACTAGAGGCCCGGAGGAACACTTCAGAGGATGCCCATTCTTGAATGGAAGTGGGAGAGAATCGCAATGGACTTTGTGGTTGGTCTTCCAAAGACCGTTGGGTAAGTATGACTCTATTTGGGTGATTGTTGATAGGTTAACTAAGTCTGCCCACTTCATTCCGGTCAAGGTGACCTACAATGCAGAGAAGTTAGCCAAGATCTACATCTCAGAAATCGTTCGATTGCATGGAGTTTCACTCTCCATTATATCAGATAGAGGTACACAGTTTACTTCTAAGTTTTGGAGAACATTGCATGCTGAATTAGGTACTAGATTGGACCTTAGTACTGCATTTCATCCTCAGACCAATGGTCAGTCTGAGCGAACGATTCAAGTGTTGGAGGATATGCTTCGTGCATGTGTGATAGAGCTTGGTGGCCATTGGGATAGCTTCTTACCTTTGGCAGAGTTTTCATACAATAATAGCTATCACTCCAGTATTGACATGGCTCCATTTGAAGCATTGTATGGGAGGAGGTGTAGATCTCCCGTTGGGTGGTTCGATGCATTTGAGGTTAGACTTTGGGGTACTGACCTCTTGAGGGATTCGTTAGATAAAGTGAAGTGCATTCAAGGAAAGCTTCTAGCGGCGCAAAGTACGCAAAAGGAGTATGCAGACCGAAGGGTTAGAGACTTGGAGTTCATGGAGGGTGAACAAGTCTTGTTGAAGGTTTCACCCATGAAAGGGGTGATGCGGTTTGGAAAAAGGGGTAAGCTAAGTCCAAGGTATATTGGACCATTTGAAGTGCTTAAGTGAATAGGGGAGGTGGCTTATGAATTAGCCTTGCCCCCAGGGCTGTCCGGAGTGCATCCGGTATTTCACGTGTCCATGTTGAAAAGATACCACGGAGATGGAAACTACATTATCCGTTGGGATTCAGTTTTGCTTGATGAGAATTTGACTTATGAGGAGGAACCAGTTGCTATATTAGATAGAGAAGTTCGCAAATTGAGGTCGAGAGAGATTGCATCCATCAAAGTTCAATGGAAGAATCGACCGGTTGAAGAGGCTACTTGGGAGAAGGAGGCAGATATGCAAGAAAAATACCCACATCTGTTTACAGATTCAGGTACTCCTTTTCGCCATTGTTTTTCTTCTTTTGATCGTTCAGGGACGAACGATGGGTAAATTGGTATCTATTGTAACGACCTGTTTAGTCGTTTTAAGCAACATATTTTATTTATGGAAAAACTCGGTGGGACGACGGATACCACGACGGGCCGTCATGGGCACGACGGACCGTCGAGGGTGTCTCGTCCCAGAACACTTAGAATTCTGAAAATTGTGTTCTAAAATCGACTCTCTGTAATCTGTGACGGACCTGCAGGATGGACCGTCACAGCTACGATGAACCGTCGTGAGCTTCCGTGGCAAAACACTTCAACTCTTGAGAATTTGGTACGGGAAACGAGTCTCTGACCGTCATGACGAAAGTGCAGGACGGACCATCACAGGTGTGACGGACCGTCACAGTCCACTTGAGTTCTAAGAGGCCGCGACGACCTGCGTGACGGACCGTCGCAGGCACGACGGGCCGTCACAGGTTGTGCAAATCCCAGGCAGAATCGGATTTCTTTACACGTTTTAAGGGACGTTTTGGACTATTCTTTCCTTAATTACAAAGTTAGGGGGTTATTATTGTCATCCTTTACACTTAATTATATGTTAATTAGGGTAAAAGAAAGAGGGTTTGAATAAAACAAAACAAAAGAAAAGAGAGAGAGAGATTGATCGATTGAGAGAGTCGAACGAGGCTGAGGAGAAAACAAAGCTTTGGAAATTCTTGCTTGATCACTAGTCTTCGGTGGAGGTAGGTTATGGTTTTTTACGATATTCGTAGTGAACTCTTAATAGGGTATGATATGTATTAGTGGTATTGTAAACCTGTCTATATGCTTAGTTGTATGCTTGCATGAATATGATTATGTGATTTTGATAAACAAGCATGATGAAAACCATTGAATCCCAAATCTTGAAAGAAACTTTAATCTACGTTATTAATGATGATGCCTTGGTATAAAAGAAGGCTTGATGAATTAAAGTAATGGGATTGATGATGCCTTGGTATAGAGAAGGCTTGATGAACGGATAGAATGAAATTAGTGGATCGGAGTGTCACGTTCCGACACATAGTATTAGTGGATCGGAGTGTCACGTTCCGACACATAGTATTAGTGGATCGGAGTGTCACGTTCCGACACATAGTATTAGTGGGACGGGTGTCACGAACCGACACGTAGATATAGGGGATCGGAGTGTCACGTACCGACACATATAGGGGATCGGAGTGTCACGTTTCGACACATATAGGGGATCGGAGTGTCACGTACCGACACATATAGGGGATCGGGTGTCAAGAACCGACGCGTAAAATTAGGGGATCGGAGTGTCACGTACCGACACATAGTGGTAGGGTATCGGAGTGTCACGTACCGACACAAGAGGAAGAAAGATAATGAATCTTGAAAGATGATAATATACTCAACATAATGAACTTAATTCCCAAATGAGTATGGTATTGAGGCTTGAGCCCTCATGGATGAACTTGATGGTATTTATTGACGATTATAATACTTGTTGTTGCTACATGTTGAGTTTATAGTTGATTTATAATATTACTTGATATATATTATCTTCTATTTTGAGTTTGCCGATGATATCTACTCAGTACTTGTGGTTGTACTGACCCCCTACTTTTATGTTTCTTCTTTGTTATTTGTGTAATGCAGCAAACGTTCCGTCAACTTCAACACAACAGTAATTCGAGCCAGTTTTCATCATACCGGATCTCAGGGTGAGCTAACGCTTCTAGCTTGGACTGAATCTCCTTCTACAAGTCTTGATGCCTTGACTTCCGGCATGGACTAGCTTCTTATGTATTTTTAGCTTCTTAGACATTCTTAGATAGTAATTTGATCATAGATGTTCTTGTGATGATGACTTCCAGATTTTGGGGATAATAATAATAGTTTTGAATTGTCTTTATTAATGAGTTAAGTCTTCCGCATTATTTTCTATTGATATAAATTGAAATGTTAAGGTTTAGATTGGTTGGTCCGCTCACATAGGAGGGTGAATATGGGTGCCAGTCGCGTCCCCGATTTGGGTCGTGACAAACTTGGTATCAGAGCATTAGGTTCATTGGTCTCATCACACAAGAACGAGTCTAGTAGAGTCTTAAGGAACGGTAGGGGGACGCCTTTACTTTTCTTTGAGAGGCTATAAGACTTTAGGAAAATTCCATTCATTCATTTCATTCCTTCTTTCGTGCTACTACTTGAGTCCAATTGGTATCTAGGTGATACAAATTGGTATCTGACCATCTTCACTCTATTTCGCAGATGGTTAGAACTAGAGAAACGACCGCACCAGCAGCAACAACGGAAAGACAAGAAACGACTGAGCCAGCCACTGGGGCTGTGGCTCGAGGAAGAACAGCGGCAAGAGGCCGTGGAAGAGGTCGTGGGAGGACGTCCTCTAGAGAAAGAGGACGAGCACCTAGCCCATCTGATGCTAGGGCGGTGACTCCTCCACCGACTGAGGAGGTGATAAGAGAGGGTGAGGAAGGGGAGAATGAACAAGTGCAAAATGAGGAATTGCCACCCCAACCTACCCAAGAGATGATCAACCAAGTACTTGCTTATCTTAGCGGGTTATCTGATCAGGGTCAGACACCTCCAGTGGTTTCTGCACCAACACCTCCGGTTTCAGAGATACGACATGCGGCTACTATGGCTCCTCGTATGGATGCCCCATTGGGAATAGGCACAATTCCACGTCTGACTACTGGGCCTATTATGACAAACGATCAGCATGAACTTTTCAGTAAGTTCTTCAAATTGAAATCTCCAGTCTTTAAGGGTGCAAAATCAGAGGATGCCTACGATTTTCTGGTTGACTGTCATGAGCTACTACACAAGATGGGGATAGTGGAACGGTTTGGCGTCGAGTTCGTGAGCTATCAGTTTCAAGGGAACGCCAAAATGTGGTGGTGGTCACATGTTGAGTGTCAACCACAGAGGCACCACCTATGACTTGGGAATCATTCTCTACTTGTTTATGGAGAAGTACATCCCAGGACTTTGAGAGATAGAAAAGGGATGAGTTTCTTGGTGGGTCTAGAGCAAGGTAGGATGACGGTTAACGCATATGAGGCCAAATTCAATGCATTATCCAGGTATGCCACCCCAACTACTTGTTTCAGTCCACAAGAACGGATCTGCCGTTTTGTAAAAGGGTTGAGGTCAGAATTGCGGATTTCAGCCTACAGATAGCGGCAACGTCAACATCCTTCCAAGAGGTGGTAGACTTTGTGATAGAGGTGGAAGGAGTGAAACCAGATGACTTCACACGACATCGACATCAAAAAGGTTTCGAAGGGGAGGTGAGTTTAATGGTTCTTACTCTAGAGGACAACTCCGGAGGTACTCAGTTCGACCAATTCAATCTTCACTACAGACTGTAGTTGGGGGCACCTCAGAACGGTCAACACTACTCCGAGAGACCTATGCCTGACTCCAGAGAGTGCATGGATGGGGGAGATTGGACATATTAGGAGGAATTGTCCAAAACAGAGTTACAGACCCCCAATACCTAGAGGTAGAGGTGGTCATGGTAGAGGCCGCCTTTTCTGGAGGAACGTGGTGGTCGAGGTAATGGTGGTCACCAAAACGGCAGGGGTGATGGGCAAAACGGAGCACTACTACGCAACATGGTAGGGGCAACGGACAGACAAATAATGGGGCCCATTGCTACGCTTTCCCTGGGAGATCGGAAGCGGAGGCGTCTGATGCTGTTATCACAGGTAACCTTTTGATTTGTGATTGAATGGCTTCCGTACTATTTGATCCTGGATCCACATTTTCTTATGTATCTTCCTCATTTGCTAATGGTCTAAAATTACATTGTGAATTACTTGACATACCTATTCGTGTTTCGACTCCGGTGGGTGAGTCGGTGATAGTTGAAAGGGTATATAGGTCTTGTTTGGTAAATTTTGTGGGGAGCAACACTTATGTAGATTTGGTTATCTTAGAAATGGGTGACTTTGATGTAATTCTTGGTATGACTTGGCTTTCTCCAAACTTTGCGATTTTGGATTGTAATGCTAAAACGGTGACGTTAGCCAAGCCTGGGGCAGATCCGTTAGTGTGGGAGGGCGACTACACTTCCAGTCCGGTGCGTATTATCTCCTTTATTCGTGCTCAGAAGATGGTTAGTAAGGGTTGTCTAGCTTTCTTGGCACATCTTAAGGTGACACTACCCAAGTACCTTCGATTGAGTCAGTTTTGGTAGTCCGAGAGTTTTTGGATGTGTTCCCTGCAGATCTTCCTGGTATGCCACCGGATAGGGATATGACTTCTGTATCGATCTTGAACAGGGTACTCGCCCCATTTCTATACCCCTTATACAATGGCTCCCCGGAGTTAAGAGAATTAAAGGCTCAACTTCAAGAGTTGTTGAGCAAAGGCTCTATTAGACCAAGTGCATCTCCTTGGGGTGCTCCGTTTTGTTTGTGAAGAAGAAGGATGGGAGTTTCCGGAGTGCATAGATACGACAGTTGAACAAGGTAACTATTAAGAACAAGTACCCCATTCCTCGCATTGATGACTGTTCGATCAATTACAAGGTGCTTGTGTCTCCTCTAAAATTGACTTGAGGTCGGTTATCACCAATTGAAAATACGAGCAACGGATGTGCCAAAGACTGCTTTTCGAACTAGGTATGGGCATTATGAATTTGTGGTAATGTCTTTTGGTCTTACGAATGCCCTGCTGCCTTCATGAGCTTATGAACGGGATTTTCAAGCCATATTGGACCTCTTGTGATCGTGTTTATTGATGATATAACTGATATACTCTAAAAGTAAGAATCAGCATGAGGAGCATTTGAAAATGGTGTTAGAGTTGTTGAGGAAGAAAAAGCTTTATGCGAAATTCTCCAAGTGTGAGTTTTGGCTAGATTCAGTGTCCTTCTTGGGGCATGTGGTTTCTAAAGATGGGGTGATGGTGGATCCATCTAAGATAGAGACGGTGAAAAATTGGGTAAGACCTACTAATGTGTCAGAGATAAGGAGTTTTGTGGGGCTAGCTAGCTACTACCGCCGATTCTTCAAGGGATTCTCTTCGATTGCTTCCCAATTGACGAACTTGACGAAGCAGAATGTTCCATTTGTATGGTCAGATGAATGTGAGGAAAGCTTTCAGAAGCTCAAGACCTTGTTGACTACTGCACCAATTCTTACCTTGCCAGTAGAGGGTAAAAACTTCATTGTCTACTGTGATGCATCCTATTCTGGGTTGGGTACAGTGCTAATGCAAGAGAAGAATGTGATTGCTTATGCTTCGAGGCAATTAAAGGTGCATGAACGTAACTATCCGACCCATGATTTGGAATTGGCCGCGGTAGTGTTTGCGTTAAAGCAATGGAGACACTATTTGTATGGGGTTAAGTGTGAAGTCTACACGGACCATCGTAGGCTACAGTACGTCTTTACTCAAAAAGATTTGAACTTGAGACAGAGGAGATGGATGGAATTACTGAAGGACTACGACATCACTATCTTGTATCATCCGGGGAAGGCTAATGTTGTAGCAGATGCTTTGAGTAGAAAGGCCGGAAGCATGGGAAGTCTAGCTCATTTGCAAGTTTCTAGACGCCCATTGGCTAGAGAGGTGCAGATTCTGGCTAATGACCTTATGAGGTAGAAATAAATGAGAAGGGAGGATTTTTAGCTTGTGTAGAGGCAAGATCTTCTTCCTGACCTTGACCAAACAAAACAGTTTGATGATGAGAAACTAGGTCGAATTCGAGATAAGGTGTTGCAAGAGAGGCTAAAGAGGCCAAAAATTGATGAGGAAGACGTTTTGAGGATTAAAGGAAGGGTATGTGTACCCCGCGTCGATGATTTGATCACCACTATTCTAACAGAGGCTCATAGTTCCGGATATTCTATACATCCGGGTGCAACCAAGATATATCGCGACCTAAAGCAACACTTCTGGTGGAGTAGAATGAAGCGAGATATTGTTGAGTTTGTTGCCAAATGTCCAAATTGTCAACAAGTAAAGTATGAACACCAGAGGCCTGGAGGAACACTTCAGAGAATGCCCATTCCAGAATGGAAGTGGGAGAGAATCGCAATGGACTTCGTGGTTGGTCTTCCCAAGACATTGGGTAAGTATGATTCCATTTGGGTAATCGTGGATAGATTAACTAAGTCCGCTCAATTCATTCCGGTCAAGGTGACCTACAATGCAGAGAAGTTAGCAAAAATCTACATCTCAGAAATCGTTCGATTGCATGGAGTTCCACTCTCCATTATATCAGATAGAGGTACACAGTTACTTCTAAGTTTTGGAGAACATTGCATGCGAATTAGGGTACTAGTTGGACCTTAGTACTGCGTTTCACCCTCAGACTGATGGTCAGTCTGAGCGGACGATTCAAGTGTTGGAGGATATGCTTCGTGCGTGTGTGATAGAGTTTGGTGGCCATTGGGATAGCTTCTTAACTTTGGCAGAGTTTCATACAAACAATAGCATCACTCCAGCATTGACATGGCTCCATTTGAAGCATTGTATGGGAGGAGATGTATGTCTCCCATTGGTTGGTTTGATGCCTTTGAAGTTAGACCTTGGGGGACTGATCTGTTGATAGATTTATGGAGAAGGTGAAAGCTATTCAAGAAAAGCTTTTGGCGGCTCAGAGTAGACAAAAGGAGTATGCAGACCGAAAGGTTAGAGACTTGGAGTTCATGGAAGGTGAACAAGTCTTGTTGAAGGTCACCCATGAAGGGGTGTTGTGATGCGTTTGGAAAAGCGGTAAGCTAAGTCCAAGGTATATTGGACCATTGAAGTGCTTAAGCGAATAGGGGAGGTGGTTATGAATTAGCCTTGCCCCCAGGGCTGTCCGGAGTGCATCCGTATTTCATGTGTCCTGTTCGTGTTGAAAAGATACCACGGAGATGGAAACTACATCATCCGTTGGGATTCAGTTTTGTTTGATGAGAACTTGACTTATGAGGAGGAACCGATTGCTATATTGGATAGAGAGGTTCGCAAGTTGAGGTCGAGAGAAATTGCAGCCATTAAAGTTCAGTGGAAGAATCGACCGGTTGAAGAGGCTACTTGGGAGAAGGAGGCAGAAATGCAAGAAAAATACCCACATCTGTTTACAGATTCAGGTACTCCTTTTCGCCATTGTTTTTCTTCTTTTGATCGTTCGGGGACAAACGATGGGTAAATTGGTATCTATTGTAACGACCTGTTTAGTCGTTCTGAGCAGCATTTTTATTTCTGGAAAAATTGACTGAGGCAACGGACCCCACGATGGACCGTCAGAGGCACGACGGACCGTCGAGGGTCTCGTTTCAATATACTTGGGAATTCTGAAATTGGGTACTGAAAATTGACTCTCTGTAAATTGTGACGGACCTGCAGGACGAGCCGTCACAGCCACGACGAACCGTCGTGAGCTCCCGTTGCAAAACACTTCAACTTTTGAGAATTTGGTACGGGAAACGAGTTTCTGACCGTCATGACGGACGTGCAGGACGGACCGTGACAGGTGGGACGGACCGTCACAGTGTCCGTGGTGAAAAGGGGAGTTTGGGTCTTACGACGACCTGTGGACGGACCGTCGCAGGCACGACGGGCCATCACAGGTTGCGCAAACCCAGGCAGAATTGGATTTTCTTACCGTTTTTAAGGGACGTATGGACTATTCTTTCCTTAATTATAAAGTTAGAGGGTTAATATTAATAAGTCTAATTACTTGGGGTTAAAAGAGGTAACCTTAAGTTAATTAGTGGGTTTTATTGTCCTCTTTTACACTTAATTATATGTTAATTAGGGTAAAAGAAAGAGGGTTTGAACAAAAGAAACAGAAAGAACAAGAAAGAGAGGGCGAGAGCAGTCGATCAAAGAGGAGAGAACAAGGCTTTGGGAAAAACTCTTGCTTGATCACTAATCTTCGGTGGGGTAGGTTATGGTTTTTTACGATATTCGTAGTGAACTCTTGATAGGGAATGATATGTATTGATGATATTGTAAACCTGTCTATATGCTTAATTGTATGCTTGCATGAATATGATAATGTGATTTTGATAAAACAAGCATGATGAAAACCCTTGAATCCCAAATCTTGAAAGAAAACTTTAATCTACGTTATTAATGATGATGCCTTGGTATAAAAGAAGGCTTGATGAATTAAAGTAATGGGATCGATGATGCCTTGGTATAGAGAAGGCTTGATGAACGGATAGAATGAAATTAGTGGATCGGAGTGTCACGTTCCGACACATAGTATTAGTGGATCGGAGTGTCACGTTCCGACACATAGTATCAGTGGGACGGGTGTCCGAACCGACACATAGATATAGGGGATCGGAGTGTCACGTTACCGACATATAAGGGGATCGGAGTGTCACGTTCCGACAATATAGGGGATCGGAGTGTCACGTACCGACACATATAGGGGATCGGGGTGTCACGAACCGACACGTATAATTAGGGGATCGGAGTGTCACGTACCGACACATAGTGGTAGGGGATCGGAGTGTCACGTACCGACACAAGAGGAAGAAAAGATAATGAATCTTGAAAGATGATAATATACTCAACATAATGAACTTAATTCCCAAATGAGTTATGTATTGAGGCTTGAGCCCTCATGGATGAACTTGATGGTATTTATTGACGATTATAATACTTGTTGCTACTTTTGAGTTTATAGTTGATTTATATATTACTTGATATATATTATCTTCTATTTTGAGTTGGCCGATGATATCTACTCAGTACTTGTTGGTTGTTACTGACCCCTACTTTTATGTTTCTTCTTTGTTATTTGTGTAATGCAGCAAACGTTCCGTCAACTTCAACACAACAGTAATTCGAGCCAGTTTTCGTCATACCGGATCTCAGGGTGAGCTAACGCTTCTAGCTTGGACTGAATCTCCTTCTACAAGTCTTGATGCCTTGAATTCCGGCGTGGACTAGCTTCTTATGTATTTTTAGCTTCTTAGACATTCTTAGATAGTAATTTGATCATAGATGTTCTTGTCATGATGACTTCCAGATTTTGGGGATAATAATAATAGTTTTGAATTGTCTTTATTAATGAGTTAAGTCTTCCGAATTATTTTCTGTTGATATAAATTGAAATGTTAAGGTTTAGATTGGTTGGTCCGCTCACATAGGAGGGTGAATGTGGGTGCCAGTCGCGTCCCCGATTTGGGTCGTGACAAAAATAATATAAATTAGAATCGAATGATTATGAAGAATATTTACCAGATGTTATTTACGTAACCCAATTCCAAATTCCTAAGGCATACTGACAAATTTCTCTAATGGCAATCATTGTCAATTAATACTTTTGAGAGTAACAAGATGTTGTAGAGATTCAAACTCCAAGGATGGAAATGGTGGTGGATGACAATCTCCGATTTGAACAATTTTTAGGTATACATAAAAAAAAGTAAGGATGATAATGCTCATTTTGAACTCCGTATACATTAATAGAACATTTATAGAAGCAACATCATAATTTCAAAAATTGAGCACTTATGTACTTGTATTTCAATCTCATTAGAATTTGTCCATTAATTTGTATATTGTAGCATTTTTATAAAAAAAATTATGTTATTTAAATTTTAGAATAAAATATCATTTACATTAAAAAAAAATATTGAAAAAAAATGTTATATCATTAAAATTATATAATGTATGATTGGGAAAAGAAATAAGGGTTTATATTATGAAATAAGAAAAAGAATGAAATAAAAAATAATAATATAATATTGAGGAGAGAGAAACAAAACCATTCATTTTTAGAGAGTATAATAGAGAATTGGGTAAGAGTTGGTTGTCTGAAAAAATAAAGAACTCTACATTTGAAGAGTAAAATAGAGGGTAAGGTTGGAGATGCCCTCAAAAGAGTATCGTCATTGGCCTATTGATTCAAGATTTATTAAGGTCGCTTTTAATTATACATGAAGAGAATGCCCTTAGAATACTAATTTAAGGTATATCAATGAAGATCATTTGCATTCACTCATAAAAGGATGTCACTGGCCTACCGATTCATTTAGGTGAGGAAAGCCTTTCACATCATCACAATTATATTATAGTCATAATCACATTACTTTCCAAAGTATTCACAAAGCATGCACATAAGCACCATGATGATTCATCGACACATCTAGGATTACTATATTAAACATTGATAACAACATGATTCAAATATTTCAATTACTACAAGAACATTCTCGTGATATTCATCTTTTATAATTCACCCACACCACAAGTTCATAAATGGGTAAATGGTTCATGGTTCTTGGGGAAAGTCAACATAACAATCCTAGAAATTCTTAATTAATACATAATTCAATAATCAATCCATAACATTCATAATTCGATAACATTTAACTCACATCAAACAATACCCACAGTTTTAAGATCTAATTTATATGAATAGGGGGTATTCATGAGTTCTTCAGGAATTCATCTTAAAAACAGTCAGTAATCATCAATTTTATCATAATATAAAACATGACTTTGAAGTGTGACCCTAGCTTTTTGGGTAAAGTTACAAGTTTGAAATTGAGTTTGGAGGGACTTCATCGATGAAAACTATTCATGTATCAAAGAATACCATATCTTGAGTGAAGAAATGGGCGAGGTAATTTTTTAATTCAGTTGACATTTTTAAAACTTAAGATAATTTTTTTTAGATTTGGATAATGTAGGTTTATTTACAGAAAGGATATATATAGACCATTTATCTGACGGCGAGGGTTTAGATGCGCAATTTTTAAATGAGGGATATATGCTCCAAGTTTTAAAGTTCAAGGGTATATCTGTCCTTTTTCTCTTGTATTAATGTTATACATTAAAGTAGATTAATGTAATTGATTCATTAAATAGGGGCAGCGTCAAATTTACGGAACATTGCCCTGCGTGACTGCAAAATGCTATTTTATGGTTTGAACATGTCATCTCCTCATCAGATGACAATAATCTTACCATCTATGTCGAGACTCCTCTTCGTTTGATTAATGAAATAAAAAAAAAATACAAACTAGAAACCAAAAAAAGGAGTGGAGAACATATATATATATATATATAGATATATATATATATAATATATATATATATATATATATATATATATATCAAGAATCTTTGATCTCTTTGAGTGGTATTCCTTATATTGTATTGCTATAAGTAATATGATATTTATAATCCATCGAATGATGGGTTTCATTTGGTTCTCTTTGGGATGATAAATGACCTAATTAAAATCAGTGGTTAGAGTACTGCTTTTCATACGGCGGGAGTCATTAGTTCAAATCCAAAAGTAGGTAAAACTTATTAGATACCAGAGTCAATGGTATCTAATAAGGTTTACAACTCACCTTTAGTGATACAAAAACAAAAAAATATATCACTAAAGGTGGGTTGTAAACCTTAGTAGATATCATTGACTCTAGTATCTAATAAGTTTTACCTACTATTGGATTTGAACCAATGACTCCCGCCGTATGAAAGCAGTACTCTAACCATTGAGTTAAGTAGGTCATTTATCATCCCAAAGAGAACCAAATAAAACCCATCATGTCGATGGATTATAAATATCATATTACTTATAAGCAATACTAATATAAGGAATACCACTCAAAGAGATCAAAGATTCTTGATACACACACACACATATATATATATATATGTATGTATATATATCACATATCATATATATTATTATAAGTGGGAAGCTCCAAAGTAAAAAGTTGAATTACCATTTTGCCCTTTTAAATTTTATTTTTTATTTTTTATTTTCTTGAAAATTTAAGTAAAAAGAAGTTCAAAGGTCATAACTTTTTAATAAATAACCATGTCTTCTCTAAGAATATTTTAATAATTATAATGATATATTAAGAGATTATTGTGAATAATCTGAAACTTTTTTAGATTGTCCTTTGATTCTTGTTGCTTGGAAGTCTGATTCTTTTTATTTTTGAGAATGGTAACTCTATACTTCTTCCATGAGAGATGATCCGCGTAAGTTTTTTTTAATACTCAGAAATTATATTATGGATATTGCTTGCTGTTTTCTCTTAATTTTTTCGATCTTCTTCGTGAACATCTATATGTGTGGTTATATTCTTTTGTTGAATTTATATTATTTGGAATGATATTGTGCCCACTTAACTTTGAAGAACCTTGTGATTATATTTTTTTTTGTTTGTGTAGGTTCTAAGCAGATAAAGTATTGACAATAAATAATTTCTTTCCTTTCTTCTGGTAATAATTTATTTCCTTTCTCTGGGTAATCTTTATTTTATTATAGAATTATATTTTTCATTTTGTTTTTGAGTGAAAATTTTTACCCAACACCTTATGAACTAACAAAATTTATTTTTTTCAGATTGCGTTTATATTTCACATTTTTTTATTTAACAATTGTTTTACATTTTAAAAGTCTCTAATAAGAGTTGTTATTATTTAATATTAATTTTAATAATAAACTTTATCTATAGAATAATAATATAATAGTAAATTCATATTCATTGTATTTAAATCTACGAAACATAATTTTTATTTTTTGTTATATCAATTTATGAATTTTCAATTGATGCCTATGTTATATTTCTATTCTAAAAGTAGAAAAATTATAAGTTGAAAGCTCAATTATCAAAATGTTCATTAAAAATTGTAAGATATTTTTATCCTTTAGTTATGAACAATTTTCTTTATATTCGTGTACAAAATAATAAAAAGATATTCAAAAAACCAATCATTTATTTATAATAATTATTTTTATCAAATTATAATGAAATACCAAAAGGAAAAATGAGTTTAGTAGTCTAACAAGCACTATATTTAATAATATATGATTTCTTGTAAATCTAAGGGGTAGAGAAATTTTTTTATCTTTATGTATTCTTCATAATAAATATAATTAAGAGTTATTAATAATGTGATTTTTGTAGAAATTAACAATAAAAGTTCATCAAAACTTAAAGAAAAAATATTACTAACAATTTAAACACTCAACACTTATTTTTTGCAATATTTTATTATTTCTATGCAACTTACAAATTGTACTATTTATTATAAATATAAATATAAATACTAAAGCATGACGCTTCATTGCATATTGAAGTTAATTTTAGTCTCCTCATTTCAAAATTAGGAATTTTTTTTTTTTGGTTACCTTCCACAATTTTTGATATTTTTGCTCTATTAAACAATTCTTTTTTGCACTTTCGTCTTTAGATCTTCTCTAACTAATCCAATGGTGAGATTTTTGACGTGCTAATTATTAGTTTGATTTTTTTAATACCAATTTTATGTATTTTAAGATGTGGATAAAAATAGTTGTTGGGCAAATCGGAGGCTAAATGATTTAACATTATGAAAAATTACAAAATAGAGGTAAGAATATTGTTTGGGGTATTTTTTAGGAATAATGGAGCTGAATCTCTTTTATTCAGCTTGAACTTTAATGATTTTGACTTGGTGATAGATGAATATAATGTTATACACAAAGGAGCTTACCCTCAAAGATCTTGAGATCAAAATGACATATGTATACATTGTTATTAATCTTTTAGTATATTGCAGGCATATAATTATATAGATGTAAAATGACTATTTTAGATTATAGGAGATATTGTACTATATTTGTCACAATCCAAATTCGTAAGTCGTGATGTAACCAATGTTTCCAACCAATAGGTAAGCCAACCAACATAACTAACCAAACTTAACAAACTAATGAGTAAAAGACAAACAATTAGCAAAAGAATCTCCAACACTGAGTTCCTTATAAGTATGAAATGCGGAAACTAATGAAATACCACCTCAAGAATTGGTGTCATAAGTACAAAAACTTCTAAAATACAATGCAAGTCTAAAACTAAAATGACAAATCTAACATTAGAGATATCCCATCTGAATACTAAATGACAGAATAAGTAAAAGATAGAGGGAGGTGTGGGTCACGGAACAACCAATCAATTCATCACAACTCCAAGACACTCCAACTCAGACTCAAATTGCTCCACGAGATGTGCTCCTACTCGTAATCAAATCTGCACCATAAAGAGTGCAACAAGTGTAGTATGAGTACGAAATCATGTGTACCCAGTATATCTCATTGACTGACAACGAAGAAGTAGTAATCGGAGTTTATATAAGAAAAAGATTAATTCTTTAATTATACAAGTCTATATTACACTTAGCGTCAAGTTTCATCAAATTGAGGTGGTAATCCTACATCAAGTACTTTCCAACTACAAATAAAACACATAATCATCAAGAATGAAGGATATGATGAAATGCAATGCAATATAATGCCTGGATATGATATGTCTGAGAATACCTAGTATTCTCTCAACCGTATATACAAGATACTCCTCGAAAATACATCACGAGTTCATGACCCATGGGGACTCACGAGGTCCATATACCGACACGGACGATCTTTATGTGTCTGTGCGGACGATCTCAATGCACTATCATAAAATCAAACAAATTCTGCACGGACGGTCTCCACGTGCCCAAATTACAATCTTAACATCTCACCATCCCCAGCACGGACGATCTCCACGTGATCAACTTATACTTAATATCATGTCAATGCATGTACACAATATTATTTCAAATAAGGGGATGACGATTCACCTCAATCAATCAAGTATCAACATAATACATAACCATCTCAATTATCACAACTATACGGGTGTAATAAAGTGTCACGACCCTGAACCGAGCCGCGACTGGCACCCACACTTACCCTCCTATGTGAGCGAACCAACCAATCTAAACCCTAACATTTCAATGTATATCAACAGAAAATATTGCAGAAGACTTAAAACTCATTAATAAAAACAAGTCAAAACTATATTATTATCCCCAAAATCTGGAAGTCATCATCACAAGAACATCTATCCTCAAAACTACTAAGAATAGTAAGAAAACAAAATAAATAGAAAGCTAGTCCATGCCGGAAGTTCAAGGCTCAAGACTTGAAGAAGAAGACCCAGTCCAAGCTAGACGCATTAGCTCACCCTGAATTTCTGATGTAGTGAAGACTGGCTAGATTTACTGTTGAGTTGAAGACGACGGCACGTTTGCTGCATTCCACAAATAACAAAGTAGAAAACATAAAATTAGGGGGTCAGTACAACCACAAGTACTGAGTAGATATCATCGGACAACTCAAAATAGAAGATCATATATCAAGTAATATTATAAAATCAACTATGATGCTTAACATGTAGCAACAACAAGTACTATATCATTAACAATTACCATCAAGTTCACACATGAGGACTCAAGCCTCAATACCATACTCATTTGGGAATTGGGTTCATTAGATTGAGTATATTTATCATCTTTCAAGATTCATTATCTTTCTTCCTCTTGTGTCGGTACGTGATACTCCTCTCCATATACTATCCTGGTGTCGGAATGTGACACTCCGATCCTCATTCTATCCTGGTACCGGAACGTGGCACCCGATCCCCTAATTCTATCCTGGTACCGGAACGTGGCACCCGATCCATATTCTATCCTGGTGTCGGAACGTGACACTCCGATCCTCATATTCTATCCTGGTACCGAAACGTGGCACCCGATCCATATTCTATCCTGGTGTCGGAACGTGACACTCCGATCCTCATTCTATCCTGGTACCGGAACGTGGCACCCGATCCCCTAATTCTCCTGTACCGGAACGTGGCACCAGATCCATATTCTAATCCTGGGTCGGAACGTGACACTACGATCCTCATATTCTATCCTAGTACCGGAACGTGGCACCCGATCAATATCTATCCTGGGGTCGGAACGTGACACTCCGATCCTCATATTCTATCCTGGTACCGGAACGTGGCACCCGATCCCCTAATTCATCAAGCCTTCTTTTATACTAAGGCATCATCAATCTCATTATATAATTTAGCAAGCCTTTTTTATACTAAGGCATCATCAATCTCATTATATAATATATCAAGCCTTCTTTTATACTAAGGCATCATCAATCTCATTAACAAGTGAATTAGGGTTTCTTTCAAGATTTGGGATTCAATAACTTCATCATGCTCATATAATCAAAAATATATACTCACATTCATACAAGCATACAATTTAATCACATAGCAGGGTTTACAATACTATCAATACATATCATTCACTATTAAGAGTTCACTACGAATATCGTAAAAACCATAACCTACCTCCACCGAAGACTAGTGATCAAGCAAGAATTTCCCAAAGCCTTGTGTTTTCCTCTTCGTTTCTCCTCTCTCGTTCAATCCTCTTTTTCTCTTTGTTCTTTTGTTTTCTTATTCAAAACCCTCTTTCTTTTACCCTAATTAACATATAATTAAGAATAAAAAAGATGGCAATAATAACCCACTAATTAACTTAAGGTTACCTCTTTAACCCCCAAGTAATTAGACTTATTAATATTAACCCTCTAACTTTATAATTAAGGAAAGGAATAGTCCAAAACATCCCTTAAAACGTGTAAAGAAATCCGACTCGACTGGGATTACGCAAGTGTGTGACGGCCGTCGTGCCTGCGACGGTCCGTCATGCAGGTCGTCGTAAGACCAGACTCCATTTTTCACTAAGGAGTCTGTGACGGTCCGTAACACATGTGACGGTCCGTCCTGCACTTCCGTCACGACGTTCAGAGACTCGTTCCCCGTACCAAATTCTCAAGAGTTGAAGTGTTTTGTAACGGAAGCTCACGACGGCTCGTCGTAGCTGTGACGGCACGTCCTGCAGGTCCGTCACAGATTACAGAGAGTCGATTTTAATACCCAAATTTCAGAATTCTAAGTGTTCTGGAACGAGACACCCTCGACGGTCTGTCGTACCCATGACGGTCCGTCGTGGGGTCCGTCGGCGCAACCAGTTTTTCCAGAATAAAATCTGCTGTTCAAAACGACTAAACAGGTCGTTACATAAATAAAACACAATCACACAAGAATTTCAAGTCAATAATATATCAGATAATCCCCATATGCTTTAGCATTCTCAAATTACAATCCATATTATATAGTAGTAACTTTCCCTTTTATAACACCGGCACTTGTACCAATGTTCGTCACACCATTTATACGAGACCCCCATCTTTCGCCCTTACCCATTGTCTATTTAATTTTTTTAAATTTTTTTTTAGGAAAACATCCTTCAACAAGTCTAAAAAGTCTTAACATACCTTAAATGCCGAACTCGTGTCACCAATCTTCAAGATTTTTCCTTTCCTTTTCACAAAGCTTCGGAACGTTCGCAATCTGAATTCTAAGGTTTCTTTTCCCCTACACAATTTATCATAATATGTTACTGGGGTTATACTAATCACTCATTTAACTTAATTCAATGTATTAGCTAAGTGATAAAAAGGTCTTAATTAAATTAGGTACTATTTTGGCCCATTAAATATTTAACTATGTTAATCATTTAACAAATATCCGATAAATAAATAATCGTGGTTACCCAATATTTTAAAATTTCTATTTAATTTCTACGGAAGAGTCAAGATAGTTCGAGTTTTCAAAACGACCTAGCGGGTCGTTACATCACCTACCACTTAAATAAACGTTCGTCCTCGAACGTTAAAAAAAAAGAACTCACCTAAACGCCTAAAAAGCTGAGAATATTTACTCATCATGTCTGACTCGGTCTCCCATGTAGCCTCCTCCACTGGATGATGCTTCCATTCAACCTTCACTGAAGCAATCTCTTTTGACCTCAACTTTCGAGTTTGCCTATCCAAAATGGTAACCAGCTCCTCCTCAAAAGTCAATTTCTAATCAAGTAACACTTAATCCCACTGAATCACAAGAGCACCACCCTGATGATACTTCTTCATCATCGAAATATGAAATGCAGGATGGACACCTGACAAAGCAGAGTGGCAAATCCAACTGATACGCCACCTCACCAATGCGCTCCACAATCTCGAAAGGACCAATATACCTTGGGCTCAACTTGCCCTTCTTTCCAAATCTTATAACACCCTTCATGGGTGAAACCTTCAATAGAACCCTCTCTCCAACCATAAACTCCAAATCACGAACCTTTCGATTTGCATAACTCTTTTTCCTACTCTGAGCCATGAGAAGTCTATCGTGGATCAATTTGACCTTGTCAAAGGACTCCCTTAGCAAATCTGTACCCCACGGTCTAACCTCAAATACATCAAACTAACCAATTGGAGATCGATATCTCCTACTATACAAGGCCTCAAATTGTGCCATCTCAATGCTCGAATGGTAACTATTATTGTAAGCAGACTCCGCTAATGGCTAGAACTGATCCCAATGACCACTAAAGTCAATCACACACACCCGCAATATGTCCTCAAAATTCTGGATAGTCCTTTCAGACTGACCATCAGTCTAAGGGTGAAAAGTTGTACTGAAATACACTCGAGCGCCCAACTCCTTCTGCATAGACCGCCATAAATGAGATGTAAATTGGGTGCCACAGTCTGAAATAATAGATATAGGATTCCCATGCAAACGAACTATCTCTCGAATATAGATCTTGGCTAACGTCTCTGAGTAATAGGTAGTTTGAACTGGTACAAAGTGTGCAGACTTTGTCAGTCGATCCACAATGACCCATATAACATCAAACTTACCCAAGGTACGTAACAATCCTACCACAAAGCCATAGCAATACGCTCCCACTTCCACTCAGATATAGGCATCCTCTGTGTCACACCTCCAGGCTTTTGGTGTTCATACTTCACTTGCTGACAATTCAGACACTGTATACAAAATCTACTATGTCCCTCTTCATACGGCACCACCAATAATATTGCTTCAAGTCACGATACATCTTAGTAGCCCTCGTATGAATAGAACTCCCTCATTATCAAGAATTGCAACCTTGGCTTCTCCTTTTTACACCTTGTCTCCAGTCTTACATAAATCACCATCATCAAACTGTTGAGCCCGAATCTGCTCCAACAATGATTACCCAGCCTCCATATAAGCCAACACCTTACTAGTTTCTGAAATGTCAAGTCTCGCAGAGCTATTCGCCAACGATTGGACATCCCTAGCTAAATGACGCTTGCCAACTTGTAACATGGGTAAACTATGCATACTTACCGCCTTCTGACTCAAGGCATCTGCTACAACATTTGCCTTGCCTGGATGATAATGAGTAGTCATGTCGTAGTCCTTGAGCAACTCCAACCATCTCCGCTGCCTGAAATGGAGATCTCTCTGATTGAATATATAATGGAGACTACGATGATCCGTGAACACCTAACAATGCACACCATAAAGATAATGCCTCCAAATCTTCAATGCAAACACAACAGCCGCTACCTCTAAATCATGAATAGGGTAGTTCTTCTCATGAACCTTCAATTGCGAAGCATAAGCTATCACCTTTCCCTTCTGCATCAATATACAACCAAGACCAATCCGAGAAACCTCATAATATACAATAAAACCCTCTCCTTCCACGGGTAGGGTCAAAATTAGAGCAGTAGTCAATAAAGTCTTAATATTTTAGAAACTAACCTCACACTCGTCAGACTACTGAAAACTCACATCCTTCTGTGTCAATCTAGTTAATGGAGATGCAATAGATGAGAAACCCTCTACAAACCATCATAATAACCTGCAAGGCCTAAGAAACTTTGAATCTCAGTAACTGAAGCAGGTCTGACACAATCTCTAACTGCCTCAATCTTCTTAAGACCCACCACGATACCTTCCTTCGACACTACATGTTCCAAGAATGCTATCGAACTAAGCTAGAACTTACACTTTGAAAACTTTCCATAATACTTCTTCGCCTTTAGAATCCCAAACAAATCCTCAAATGATGCTCATGTTCCTCCTTAGTGTCACAACCCAATTCGGGGACGCGACTGGCACCCACATTTACCCTCCTATGTGAGCGAACCAACCCATCTAAACCTTAACATTTCAATATAATATCAACAGAAAATAATGCGGAAGACTTAAACTCATAAATAAACAACTCAACTATTATTAATATTCCCAAAATCTGGAAGTCATCATCACAAGAACATCTATGATCAAATTACTAATCTAAACTATCTAAGAATGTCTAAGAAGCTAAAAATACATAAGAAGCTAGTCCATGCCAGAAGTCAAGGCATCAAGACTTATAGAAGAAGATCCAGTCCAAGCTAGAAGCGTTAGCTCACCCTGAATCCGGTATGACGAAATCTGGCCCCGAATTACTGTTGTGTTGAAGTTGACGGAACGTTTGCTGCATAACACAAATAACAAAGGGAAACATAAAAGTAGGGGGTCAGTAAACCACCACACTAGTAAGTATTAATCGGCCAACTCAAAATAGAAGATAATATATATCAAGTAATATTATAAATCAACTATAAACTCAACATGTAGCAACAACAAGTATCATAATCGTCAATAAATACCATCAAGTTCATTCATGAGGGCTCAAGCCTCATTACCATACTCATTTGGGAATTAAGTTCATTATGTTGAGTATATTATCATCTTTCGAGATTCATTATCTTCTTCCTCTTGTGTTGGTACGTGACACTCCCGATCCCCTACCACTATGTGTCGGAACGTGACACTCCGATCCTCTATATGGTGTCGGACGTGACACTCCGATCCCCTATATGTGTCGGAACGTGACACTCCGATCCCCTATATGTGTCGGTACGTGACACTCCGATCCCCTATATCTACGTGTCGGTTCGTGACACCCGTCCCACTAATACTATGTGTCGGAACGTGACACTCTCGATCCACTACATTCATTCTATCCATTCATCCAGCCTTCTCTATACTAAGGCATCATCATCCCATTACTTTAATTCGTCAAGCCTTCTTTTATACCAAGGCATCATCATTAATATCATAGATTAAAGTTTCTTTCAAGATTTGGGATTCAATGGTTTTCATCATGCTTGTTTTATCAACATCACATAATCATATTCATACAAACATACAATAAGCATATAGACAGGTTTACAATATCATCAACACATATTATTCACTATTAAGAGTTCACTACGAATATCGTAAAAACCATAACCTACCTCCACCGAAGAATTGAATCAACAAGCTATCTTCTCAAAATCCTTGCTATCCTCTTCGTTTCTCTCTCTCTCTCTCGTCTCTACTCGTTCTTTCTCCCTCTCTCTTCTGTTCTTTTCTTTTGTTGGTTTTATTCAAACCCTCCTTCTTTTTTACCCTAATTAAAAGTATAATTAAGTGTAAAGGAGGACAATAAAACCCACTAATTAACTTAAGGTTACTCCTTTTAACCCCCAAGTAATTAGACCTTTAATATTAACCCTCAATCTTTATAATTAAGGAAAGAATAGTCCAAAACGACCCTTAAAAACGTGTGGAGAAATCCTATTCTGACTGGGATCTGCGTGACCTGTGACGGGCGTCGTACCTGCGACGGTCCGTCACAACCGGTCGTCGCAGCCTCCCAACTTTCAAGTGAACTGTGACGGCCCGTCACCCCTGTGACGGTCCGTCCTGCACCTCCGTCCTGACGGTCTGAAACTCGTTTTTTTATACCAATCCAAAAGTTGAAGTGTTTTGCAACGGAAACTCACGACGGTTCGTCGTGGATGTGACGGCACGTCCTGCAGGTCCGTCACAATTTACAGAGAGTCGATTTTCAGTACCCAATTTCAGAATTCTAAGTATGCTGACGACCTGCCCCTCGACGGGCCCGTCGTGACTGTGACGGTCCGTCGCAGTGCCCGTAGTCCCCGCCAGTTTTTTTCCAGAATTAAATCTGCTGCTCAAAACGACTAAAAGGTCGTTACAATAGATACCAATTTACCCATCGTTCGTCCCCGAACGATCCAAAGAAGAAAACAATGGCAAAAGGAGTACCTGAATCTGTAAACAGATGTGGATATTTTTCTTGCATATCTGCCTCCTTCTCCCAAGTAGCTTCTTCAACCAGTCGATTCTTCTTCATTGAACTTTGATGGATGCAATCTCTCTCGACCTCAACTTGCGAACTTCTCTATCTAATATAGCAACCGGTTCCTCTTCATAAGTCAAGTTCTCATCCAACAAAACTGAATCCAACGGATGATGTAGTTTCCATCTCCATGGTATCTTTTCAACATGGACACATGAAATACCGGATGCACTCCGGACAGCCCTGGGGGTAAGGCTAATTCATAAGCCACCTCCCCTATTCGCTTTAGTACCAAATGGTCCAATGTACCTTGGACTTAGCTTACACCCTTTTTCCAAACCGCATCACCCCTTTCATGGGTGAAACCTTCAACAAGACTTGTCACCTTCCATGAACTCCAAGTCTCTAACTTTTCGGTCTGCATACTCCTTTTGTCTACTTTGAGCCGCCAAAAGCTTTTCTTGAATAGCTTTCACCTTCTCCATAGAATCTCTCAACAGATCAGTCCCCCAAGGTCTAACTTCAAAGGCATCATCAAACCAACCAATGGGAGATCTACATTCCTCCCATACAATGCTTCAAATGGAGCCATGTCAATACTGGAGTGATAGCTATTATTGTATGAAAACTCCGCCAAAGGTAAAAAGCTATCCCAATGACCACCAAACTCTATCACACATGCACGAAGCATATCCTCCAACACTTGAATCGTTCGCTCAGACTGACCATCAGTCTGAGGGTGAAACGCCGTACTAAGGTCCAACCTAGTACCTAATTCAGCATGTAATGTCCTCCAAAACTTAGAAGTAAACTGCGTACCTCTATCTGATATGATGGAGAGTGGAACTCCATGCAACCGAACGATCTCTGAGATGTAGATTTTGGCTAACTTCTCTGCATTGTAGGTCACCTTGACCGGAATGAAATGAGCGGACTTAGTTAACCTATCAACACACCCAAATAGAGTCATACTACTCAATGTGTCTTGGGAGACCAACCACGAAGTCCATCGCGATTCTCTCCACTTCCATTCAGGAATGGGCATTCTCTGAAGTGTTCCTCCGGGACTTTGGTGTTCATACTTTACTTGTTGACAATTTGGACACTTGGCAACAAACTCAACAATATCTCGCTTCATTCTACTCCACCAGAAGTGTTGCTTTAGGTCTCGGTACATCTTGGTTGCACCAGGATGTATAGAATATCCGGAACTATGAGCCTCTGTCAGAATAGTGGTGATCAAATCATCGACGCGGGGTACACATACTCTTCTTCCCTTAATCCTCAAAACACCTTCCCCATCGATTATTGCTTCCTTAGCCTCTCCTTGCAACACTTATCTCGAATTCGCCTTAGTTTCATCATCAAACTGTTTCCCCTTAATTGATCAAGGAAAGAGGATTTGCCTCACACAAGCTAACAATCCTCCCTTCTCATTTATTTCCAACCTCATAAGGTCATTAGCCAGAATCTGCACTTCTCTAGCAATGGGCGTCTAGAAGTTGCAAATGAGCTAGACTTCCCATGCTTCCGCCTTCTACTCAAGCATCTGCCACAACATTCGCCTTCCCCGGATGATACAAGATAGTGATGTCGTAGTCCTTCAGTAGTTCCATTCCATCTCTCTGTCCAAGTTCAAGTCTTTCTGAGTGATGAAGACATACTGTAGGCTACGATGGTCCGTAAATTCACACTTAACCCCATACAAGTAGTGTCTCATTGCTTTAGTGCAAATACTACCGCGGCCAACTCCAATCATGGGTCGGATAGTTACGTTCATGCACCTTAATTGCCTCGAAGCATAAGCAATCACATTTTCTCTTTGCATTAGCACATGCACCCAACCCAGAATAGGATGCATAACAATAAACAATGAAGTTTTTACCCTCTACCGGCAAGGTGAGGAATAGGCGCGGTAGTCAACAACGTCTTAAGCTTCTGGAAGCTTTCCTCACACTCATCTGACCAAACAAATGGGACATTCTGCTTAGTCAAGTTCGTCAATTGGGAAGCAATAGAAGAGAATCCCTTGACGAATCGGCGGTGTAGCTAGCTAACCCACAAAACTCCTTATTTTCTGACACGTTTGTAGGTCTTACCCAATTCTTCACTGTCTCAATCTTGGATGGATCCACCATCACCCCATCCTTAGAACCACGTGCCCCAAGAAGGACACTGAATCTAGCCAAAACTCACACTTGGAGAAATTTCGCATAAAGCTTTTTCTTTCTCAAACAACTCTAACACCATTCTCAAATGCTCCTCATGTTCCTTCTTACCTTTGGAGTATATCAGTATATCATCATCAATAACACAATCACAAAGAGGTCCAAGTATGGCTTGAAAATCCCGTTCATCAAGCTCATGAAGGCAGCAGGGGCATTAGTAAGACCAAAAGACATTACCACAAAATTCATAGTGCCCATACCTAGTTCGAAAAGCAGTCTTTGGCACATCGTTGCTCGTATTTTCAATGGTGATAACCGGACCTCAAGTCAATTTTTGAGAAGACACAAGCACCTTGTAATGATCGAACAAGTCATCAATGCGAGGAATGGGGTACTTGTTCTTAATTGTTACTTTGTTCAACTGTCGGTAATCTATGCACATTCGGAAACTCCCATCCTTCTTCTTCACAAATAGCACCGGAGCACCCCAAGGAGATGCACTTGGTCTAATGAAGCCTTACTCAACAATCTTGAAGTTGAGCCTTTAACTCTCTTAACTCCGCGGGAGCCATTCTAAAGGGGGTATAGAAAGGGGCGAGTACCCGGTTCAAGATCATGCAGAAGTCTAATCCTATCGGGTGGCATACCAGGAAGATCTGCAGGGAACACATCTAAAAAACTCACGGACTACCGAAACTGACTCAATCGAAGGTACTTGGGTAGTGTCATCCTTGAGATGTGCAAAGAAAGCTAAACACCCTTTAATCACCATTTTCTTAGCACGAAGAAAGGAACACGATGCGAACTGGTTTGGAAGTGTAGTCGCCTCCACCACTAACGGATCTGCCCCAGGTTTGGCTAACGTCACTGTTTTAGCATTACAATCCAAATCGCAAAATTTGGAGAAAGCCAAGTCATACCCAGAATTATATCAAAGTCACCCATTCTAAAATAACCAAATCTACATAAGTGTTGCTCCCCACAAAATTCACCAAAAACAAGACCTATACACTTTTCGACTATCACAGACTCACCCACCGGAGTAGAAACACGAATAGGCATGTCAAGTAATTCACAATGTAAATTTAGACCATTAGCAAATGAGGAAGATACATATGAAAAACGTGGAGCCAGGGTCAAATAATACAGATGCCATGCAATCACAACCAAGAGATTACCTGTGATAACAGCATCAGACGCCTCCGCTTCAGATCTCCCAGGGAAAGCGTAGCAATGAGCCCCATTATTTGTCTGTCCGTTGCCCCTACCATGTTGTGTAGTAGTGGCTCCGTTTTGCCCTTCACCTCTGCCGTTCTGGTGACCACCATTACCTCGGCCACCACGCCCTCCAGAATAACGACCTCTTACCATACCACCCTACCTCTAGCCAGTGGGCTCTGTAACTCTGGTTTGGACATACTCTTAATGTGTCCAATCTCCCACATCCATAACATTCTCGGGGTTCACGCATCGGCCTCTCAGAGAAGTGTTGACCGTTCTGAGGGGACCCCCAACTACAGCTGTAGTGAAGATGAATTGGTCGACTTGCGTAACCTCCGGAGCCTGTCCTCTAGAGTGAGAACCATTAAACTCACCTCCCCTTCGAAACCTCTTTGATGTAGACGTTGTGGTGAAGTCATCCGGTTTCACTCCTTCCACCTCTATCACAAAGTCTACCACCTCTTGGAAGGATGTTGCTGTTGCCGCTATCTGTAAGGCTGAAATCCGCAATTCTGACCTCAACCCCTTCACAAAACGGCGGATCCGTTCTTGTGGACTAAAACAGAGTTGGGTGGCGTATCTGGATAGTGCGCGAAATTTAGCCTCGTATGCGTTAACCGTCATTCTACCTTGTTCCAGACTCAAGAACTCATCCCTCTTTCTATCTCTCAAAGTCCTTGGGATATATTTCTCCATAAACAGGTAGAGAATGATTCCCAAGTCATGGTGGTGCCTCTGTTGGTTGACACTCAACATGTGATCGCCACCACATTTTGGCGTTCCCTTGAAATTGATAGCTTACGAACTCAACGCCAAAACCGTTCTACTATTCCCATTTTGTGTAGTAGCTCATGACAATCAACCAGAAAATCATAAGCATCTTCAGATTCTGCACCTTGAAGACTGGAGGTTTCAATTCAAGAACATACTGAAAAGTTCATGCTGATCATTTGTCATAATAGGCCCAGTAGTTAGTCGTGGAAATGTGCCTATTCCCAATGATGCATCCATGCGGGGGGAGCATAGTAGCCGCATGTCGTATCTCTGAAACCGGAGGTGTTGGTGCAGAAACCACTGGAGGTGCCTGACCCTGATCAGACAACCCGCTAAGATAAGCAAGTACTTGGTTGATCATCTCTGGGGTAGGTTGGGTGGCCATTTCCTCATTTGCCCTTGTTCATTCTCCCTTCCTCACCCTCTCTTATCACCTCCTCGGTCGGTGAGGAGTCACTACCCTAGTATCAGATGGGCTAGGGGCTCATCCTCTCCCTCTAGAGGACGTCCTCCCACGACCTCTTCCACGGCTCTTGCCGCTGTTCTTCCTCGAGCCACCCCCAGTGGCTAGCTCAGTCATTTCCGTTTTCCGTTGTTGCTGCTGGTGCGGTCGTTGCTCTAGTTCTAACCATCTGCGAAATAGAGTGAAGATGGTCAGATACCAATTTGTATCACTAGATACCAATTGGACTCAAGTAGTAGCACGAAAGAAAGAAATGAAAGAATGGAATTTTCCTAAAGTCTTATAGCCTCTCAAGGAAAAGTAAAGGCGTCCCCCACCGTTCCTTAAGACTCTACTAGACCTGTTTTGTGTGATGAGGACCAATGAACCTAATGCTCTGATACCAAGTTTGTCACGACCCAATTCGGGGACGCGACTGGAACCCACATTTACCCTCCTATGTGAGCGAACCAACCCATCTAAACCTTAACATTTCAATATAATATCAACAGAAAATAATGCGGAAGACTTAAACTCATAAATAAACAACTCAACTATTATTAATATTCCCAAAATCTGGAAGTCATCATCACAAAACATCTATGATCAAATTACTAATCTAAACTATCTAAGAATGTCTAAGAAGCTAAAAATACATAAGAAGCTAGTCCATGCCGGAAGTCAAGGCATCAAGACTTATAGAAGAAGATCCAGTCCAAGCTAGAAGCGTTAGCTCACCCTGAGATCCGGTATGACGAAATCTGGCCCGAATTACTGTTGTGTTGAAGTTGACGGAACGTTTGCTGCATAACACAAATAACAAAGGGAAACATAAAAGTAGGGGGTCAGTACAACCACACGTACTGAGTAAGTATCATCGGCCAACTCAAAATAGAAGATAATATATATCAACTAATATTATAAATCAACTATAAACTCAACATGTAGCAACAACAAGTATCATAATCGTCAATAAATACCATCAAGTTCATTCATGAGGGCTCAAGCCTCATTACAATACTCATTTGGGAATTAAGTTCATTATGTTGAGTATATTATCATCTTTCGAGATTCATTATCTTTCTTCCTCTTGTGTCGGTACGTGACACTCCGATCCCCTACCACTATGTGTCGGAACGTGACACTCCGATCCTCTATATGTGTCGGAACGTGACACTCCGATCCCCTATATGTGTCGGAACGTGACACTCCAATCCCCTATATGTGTCGGTACGTGACACTCCGATCCCCTATATCTACGTGTCGGTTCGTGACACCTGTCCCACTAATACTATGTGTCGGAACGTGACACTCCGATCCACTACATTTATTCTATCCATTCATCCAGCCTTCTCTATACTAAGGCATCATCAATCCCATTACTTTAATTCGTCAAGCCTTCTTTTATACCAAGGCATCATCATTAATATCATAGATTAAAGTTTCTTTCAAGATTTGGGATTCAATGGTTTTCATCATGCTTGTTTTATCAACATCACATAATCATATTCATACAAACATTCAATAAGCATATAGACAGGTTTACAATATCATCAACACATATTATTCACTATTAAGAGTTCACTACGAATATCGTAAAAACCATAACCTACCTCCACCGAAGAATTGAATCAACAAGCTATCTTCTCAAAATCCTTGCTATCCTCTTCGTTTCTCTCTCTCTACTCGTTCGTTTTCTCCTCTTTCTGTTCTTTTCTTTTGTTTTGTTTTATTCAAACCCTCCTTCTTTTTACCCTAATTAAAAGTATAATTAAGTGTAAAGGAGGACAATAAAACCCACTAATTAACTTAAGGTTACTCCTTTTAACCCCCAAGTAATTAGACCTATTAATATTAACCCTCAATCTTTATAATTAAGGAAAGAATAGTCCAAAACGACCCTTAAAACGTGTGGAGAAATCCTATTCTGACTGGGATCTGCGTGACCTGTGACGGGTCGTCGTACCTGCGACGGTCCGTCACACCGGTCGTCGCAGCCTCCCCAACTTCAAGTGAACTGTGACGGCCCGTCACCCCTGTGACGGTCCGTCCTGCACCTCCGTCCTGACGGTCAGAAACTCGTTTCTTATACCAAATTCTCAAAAGTTGAAGTGTTTTGCAACGGAAACTCACGACGGTTCGTCGTGGATGTGACGGCACGTCCTGCAGGTCCGTCACAATTTACAGAGAGTCGATTTTCAGTACCCAATTTCAGAATTCTAAGTATGCTGACACGCTGCACCCTCGACGGGCCGTCGTGACTGTGACGGTCCATCGCAGTGCCCGTAGTCCCCGCCAGTTTTTCCAAAATTAAAAATCTGCTTCTCAAAACGACTAAACAGGTCGTTACACTTAGTGTGTGAGTATATCAATATATAATCTATGAAGTCAATAACAAAGAAATCCAAATACGGTATGAAAACTCCATTCATCAAGTCCATAAAAGCTGCAGGGCATTAGTCAATCCAAAATACATTACCAAAAACTCGTTATGGCCATAACATGTTCAAAAGGTTGTCTTAGGGATATCTACCGCCCTAACCTTCAGCTGATGATAGCCAGATCTCAAATCAATCTTGGAGAAAACTGAAGCACTCTGCAATTGATCAAATAAATCATCAATACGAGGTATCGGGTACTTATTTCTGATGGTTACCTTGTTCAAATGTCGATAGTTAATACACATACACATATATCCATCTTTATTCTTCACAAATAACACTGGAACACCCCAAGGAGATACACTTAGTCTAATAAAACCCTTGTTGAACAAATCCTGCAACTGCTCCTTCAACTCTTTTAATTCACCTGGTGCCATACAATAAGGAGGAATGGGAATAGGCTGAGTGTATGGATACACATCAATACAAAAATCAATATCACAATCTGGTAGAAGACCTGGAAAATCGGTCGGGAATGCCTCTGAAAATTCACTCACCACTGGAATAGACTTAATCATAGGAGTCTCAATACTAGTATCTCGAATGTGTGCCAAGTAAGCCAAACAGCTTCTCTGTTCCAACTGACGAGCCTTTAGAAATGATATCACACCCTTAGGAGGGTGACTAAGAGAACCTCTCCATTATACTATAGGAATTCCCAGGCATAGCTAAAGTAATTGTCTTGGCATTGCAATTTAAAATTGCGTGGTAAGAACATAACTAATCCACACTAAGAATCACATCAAAATCTACCATATCTAAGACCTTTAAATTTGCTTAAGTGTCATACCCCATCAAGGTAAGAATACTTAATCGATACACCCGATCTACAACTACAGAATCCCCAACAAGAGTAGAAACATGTATCGGCAAATCAAGGGACTCACATGATATACATACTAGAAGCAAAAAATGTGGACATATAACAATAAGTAGATCCTGGATAAAATAATACAGTAGCTGGTCGATGACAAACTGGAATAATACTTGTGATAACAACATCTGAAGCCCCATCCTCTGGCCTACCCGGAAAAGCATAACAGTAGGAACGCCCTCCCTAAGATTGTGAACCTCCACGACTACCAACTCAACCAGAAGGATAACCATCTCTACCAAAATGAGAACCACTTCGACCACTCTCTCCACCACCCCCAACTGGAGGTTATGCAGCCCTGAAAGTCAAAGCCTGAGAAATCTAATGTAAGCCACCTCGTTTAGTCCTACGGTAGTCTATCACAAAGTATCCCATATCACCACACTCAAAACAGCCCCTACAAGAAGCATGTTGATGAGAGGAACCAGAATGCCCTCCACGAACTATGCCTACGTAACCAGCCTCAAACGTAGGTATATTAGTATGAATGGGTCTGCTGGATTGAGATTGATAACCTCTCCCTATATAACGTCAACTCCTAGACGGAGCACCACCATAATCACCTATATAACGGGTCCTCTTGCCCTAACGTTGCTCAAATACCTCACGTCAAATCATCTCTAATTCCTTAGCAGTATCTACCAATTTTTGGAACGGAACACCAGAATCTGTAACCTGAGAAACTCCTAGACGAATCAAAATAATCAGCCCCTTAACAAACCTTCTCACTTTCTCAGTCTCTGTGGAAGTATCATCAAAGCATGCCAAGCCAAGGCATGGAATTTAACCTTATACTTTGCAACTGACATACCACCTTGTTTCAAACCCTCAAACTCGGTCCTCTTGCGCTCCCTCTAACTGTGTGGAACAAATTTGGATAGAAATATCTGAGTAAACTGAGTCCAGGATAATGGAGGGGATCCAGCTGGCCTACTACTAATATAATCTTTCCACCACTGCTTGGTAGAGTTAGTCATCTGAAACGTTGTGTAGTCAACTCCATGAGACTCCACTAATCCAAGATTATGCAACCTCTCATGACAACTAACTATAAATTCATATGCATCCTCAGTTAAGTCACCAGTATAAGTAGAAGGATTCATTACTCTGAACCTGCCAAACATCTTTTGCTCATCAATGGTCTTAGATGGCCTGTTCGCCAAATGTGATGCAATATCTGGATACTCCATACTATCCAAATGAGGAGATACAGAAGCAGCTGACTTCAGTCCATCCTCAGTTAAGTCACGTGTGTGTGAGCCATCAGAAGTGATAGGCAAAGATCCTGCCTGAGTCATCCCCTCTTGAAGCACTGGGGTGACAATATACTAGGTGGATCCTGAGCTGGCCCATCCCCCTCGACACGATCTTGCACATCCTCATGATTTACATCTGTATTAGGAGATACGGTCCTATCACGTCCCTAGGTAGCTATTCGTACTTGACCTTCCACAAGTGCTTGCAATACGGTCCCTACCCCGACCTCGACCTCGAGCTCATCCCCTGCTTCTACCTTGGATACTGTTTCCAAAAGCAGGCGCAGGAATAGGATCCTGACCACCACTTGCGGATGTATGAGTCCTCTCTATTTGAGAGAATTAGATATCAAGATTAAAATTTCAACAAGGTCAAGTGTGCACGATAATGAATGGAAGAACATAATATTTCCTAAATGTCATATAGCCTCCCGAAGATAGGTATGGACGTCTTCATACAGATCCGCCAGACTCTACTAGACATTGCTCTTGTACTCGTGAGATCGATGAACCTAGGGCTTTGAAACCAAATTGTCATGACTTTAATTCATAAGTCGTGATGGCACGAATGTTTCCAACTAATAGGTAAGCCAACAAACATAATTAACCAAACTTAACCAACTAATGAGTAAAAAGACAAACAATTAGCAAAAAAATCTCCAACAGTGAGTTCCTTATAAGTACGAAATGCGGAACTAAATAAAATACCACCCCAAGAATTGGTGTCTTAATTACAACAACTTCTAAAATACGATGCAGGTCTGAAAGTAAAATGACAAATCTAACATAAGGGATATCTTGTCTGAATACTAAATGACATAATGAGTAAAAGATAGAGGGAGGTGTGGGCCACGGAACATCCAAGCAGCTCACTACAACTCCAAGACACTCCAACTTGGACTCAATTTGCCCCACGAGATGTGCTCCTACTCGAAATCGATTCTGCACCACAAAGAGTGCAACATGTGTAGTATGAGTACGAAACCACGTGTACCCAGTATATCTCATTGACCGACAACGAAGAAGTAGTAAGGGGAGTTTATATAAGAAAAAAATCAATTCTTTAATTATACAAGTCTATATTACACTTACCAGTCAAGTTTTATCAAATAGAGGTAATCCAACATCAAGTACTTTCCAATCACCAAATAAAACACATAATCATTAAGAATGAAGGATGTGATGCAATGCAATGCAATATAATACCATGAAATGATGTGTCTCAGAGTAACCAGTACTCTCTCAACCATAAATACATGATACTCCTCGGAAATACATCGAGAGTTCATGACCCATGGGGGACTCGCGAGGTCCATATACCGACACGAACGATCTCCACGTTTCTGTGCGGACGATCTGAACGCACTATCATAAAATCAAATAAATTTCACGTGGATGGTCTCCACGTTCCCAAATCATAATCATAACTTTTCTATCGCAAGAATGATCTACACGTGCTCAAATAATCTTAACTCGATCTCAATACGGACGATCTCCATACCCGATCTCATGTCAATGCATGTGCATAATCTGATATCAAATAAAGGAGATGATGCAACATCTCAATAAATCAAATGTCGCTATCACATATAATCACCTAAATTATCACAATTATACGGGTTCAGTAAAGAACACAATCACACATAATAAATCAAATCAATAATATATATCAGTTAATGCCCATATACTTATGCATTCTCGGATTACAATCTGCATTCTATTGCAATAGACCTTCCCATTATAACACCAGTACTCGTACCATTCTCAACACATCACATACAACAAATAATCACATTGTCTTTTATTACCTCTTTATATCATTATAATTAATCAATGTGGACAAGTCAACCCATAACCAAGTCTCATTACTCCCAAACATATACCACAAGGAAATACACGCATTCCATACACTTAGCAAGAGTTTAGAAATCCACTTGCCTCAAATAGTCGAACAATCTCTCCGGAACTTGAGTCTTGCCCTTGCGTTGAACTTCTAAATAAATGCAATCTATTCAAATATGTAATCACCATAATATTTCAAACTTAACAACACACATATGCTATATGTCTAGCTTAGACCTAAAAGCTCATTCAAATATATTATCAAGCTCTTAGTCTTAATGTCAATTAATATGTCAACTCTCATATTTCCGAATTTCAAATCTAGTATTTAGTTCAAATTCCTCCAATATTAAAAATATAATAATATTCACATAATATATATCTAATATTTAATTATTTATCTCAATATATCAAAAACTTAATTAATCATAATTATAGAAAAAAATCTGAAATAAAACTCAAGTTACAATTAATTAAGGATGCCAATTCGCTGGAAAAAAAAACAACAATTACCCAAACTCATTACCTAACAATCGTTTGCTCAAACTCTCAAAAGAACATATTGTCAAATTTTCGTTCCTAATTCACTATGTAATGCTTACCCATTTTCATATAATATATAACCTCAATTTCACTTTACAGTTTGCAGAAGAATAAATTTTGTTAAAAAAATTTAATTAAATTAAAATAATCTAATCTCTGCAATATCATAATACTCTAATTAATGTAGTAGACAAAATGGAAAAGCCGGGGGAATTTTCTTACCTGCAACCCTTCGCCTCTTTTTGTTCTGTATCCGATGACGCTCTTTCTTTAAGGAATTACGTATAAAACTAATAAACCCTTAATACTTGTTTTAATAAATAGGCCAAGTTGAATATAATCTTAAGAAAATTATGGACTTAGCCATTAACAATAAAAATTAGCTATTTAATAAATATCCATCAAGTGAATAGTTTTAGTTTTCGAATAGTTCAAAAATTTCTAAACACACTTTATCAACTGATCATAAATAATTCAAGATAACTATCGAGAGGGGTAAAACAATAGTTTTATAAAAATTTGCAAGTTCATTTTTCGGGTCATTACATATATATATATGATTCTAATATCAAAACTGAATTATCATTGGATTAGGAGAATAAAGAATGTCAGAGTGCCTTTGATTTATTAATGTATTTTATTCTTAATAAATACTAAGTAATGGTTATCATAATCAAACTTATAGAAGACTTTTTAGCTTAAAAAATGAAAATTTGACCGTTCATACGAATTATAAGGACTCACATTTAATATGGATTTTTATATAAAATTTTACTTACAAAAGAGTGATAAATAGGATAATTATGCTCCATTTCATCGCACTCCCAACTTCACAATAATCACATAAACGTGATGTATTTACATAAATATACAATATCATCCTTTTCTCCTAGAATAGTAAGAATATGATACTGAGGTTGATATTTATTTTCTTCCATATAAATAGTTATTTTTTAATTGTATGTCATAATGGTTAAAATACTGATTTAGGATATTAGCTCTATAAAATTTTTCCTACAATTGTATTATGAAAAAAAAAGGTTAGTTATATGCTTACACTATAAAATGCGTATACGTATCTTAATTTTGAGTAAGATTCTTTAGAGCTATTTGTAGTAACATTAGTTTTGAAAATTTTGGTACAACTTATATTTTGTAATGTCATGTTGTAGTTGTACAAACAACCACATATTTATTATTTGATTACACATTGCACCTACATAATAAAATTTAATTGTTTTTCTAAGTTTAAGTGATCTTTAATATTTTGTATTGAACAACTAAGTCAATTAAGTAGCTTAATTATTTGTCAAATTCAATTTGTACTTTCTTCAAATTTATACTACTCTTTTTACACATGTTTAATATTATTTTATTATTATTTTTTTAAAAAAATATGCTAGTAAAATTGGGACACACATGCAATGCACGTGTCTTGAAGCTAGTAAATACATATCAATTAACTAATATTTTACCATGAATAACAGATCCCCCGAAGAAGTAATTTTTTTGGAGCGCAACATTGGTGGTGGAAAGTATTTGGAAATTCATTGTATATTTTTTAGGTTAAAGATCAATAAAGGTTTTAAGTTTTTAAGTGAATGTAGAGGGATCAATAGAGGGTATATATATATATATATATATATATATATATATATATATATATATATATATATATATATATATATATATATATATATATATATATATATATATAGTAAGAAAATGATACTGAGGTTGATATTTATTTTCTTCCACATAAATAGTTAATTTTTAATTGTATGTGTCACGACCCAAAACGAGCCGCGAGTGGCACCCACATTTATCCTCCTATGTGAGCGAACCAACCAATATAAACCCCAATCATTTTACCAATATTTCAACCATTATGAACAAAATACAATGCGGAATACTTAAAACTCATTAACATAACCAATAAATAACTTCTAAAATTTAATACTTATTATTCTCCAAAATCTGGAAGTCATCACCACAAGAACATATATCCTCAAAGTACTAACTCTAAGAGTATTTAAGAAACTAAAATAAGTAAAAGGAGTGGTCCATGTCCGAACATCAAGACATCAAGACGTGAAGGAGAGAATCCAGTCTGAGCTAGGAACAATAGCTCACCCTGAAATTTGATATGCTGTAACGACCTGTTTAGTCGTTTTGAGTAACAGATTTTATTTCTGGAAAAACTGGCTGATACGACGGACCCCACGACGGACCGTCATGGTCACGACGGACCGTCATGGTCACGACGGACCGTCATGGTCATGACGGACCGTCGAGGGGGTCTCGTTCCATAACACTTAGAAACTAGAAAATTGGGTGCTGAAATCGACTCTCTGAACTCTGTGACGGACCTGCAGGACGGATCGTCACAGACACGACGGACCATTGTGAGGTTCCGTTCCAAAACACTTCAACTCTTGAGAATTTGGTATTGGGAACAATTCTCTGAACGTCGTGACGGAAGTGCAGGACGGACCGTCACAGGCGTGACGGACCGTCACAGACTCGTTAGTAAAAATTGAGTGTCTGAACTTTGCGACAACCTGCAGGATGGACCGTCGCAGGCACGACGGGCCGTCACAGGTTGCGTAATCCCAGTCTGGGTCGGATTTCTTTACACGTTTTAAGGGACGTTTGGACTATTCCTGCTTTAATTATAAAGTTAGAGGGTTAATGTTAATAAGTCTAATTACTTGGGGGTTAAAAGAGGTAACCTTAAGTTAATTAGTGGGTTATTATTGCCATCTTTTATTCTTAATTATATGATAATTAGGGTAAAAGAAAGAGGGTTTTGGAATAAGAAAAATAAAAAGAACAAGAGAGAGAGAGAGAGAGGAATCGATCGAACGAGGAAGAGGGAAAACAAAGCTTGGGAAATTACTTGTTGATCACTAATCTTCGGTGGAGGTAGGTTATGGTTTTAAACTACTCGTAGTAAACTCTTAATAGCGAATGATATGTATTGATAGTATTGTAAACTCTTCTATATGCTTAATTGTATGCTTGCATGAATGTGATTATGAAATTGTGATAAAATAAGCATGATGAAGTTATTGAATCCAAAATCTTGAAAGAAACCCTAATTCACTTGTTAATGATGATGCCTTGGTATAAAAGAAGGCTTGATGAATTATATAATGAGATTGATGATGCCTTGGTATAAAAGAAGGCTTGATGAATTAGGGGATCGGGTGCCACGTTCCGGTACCAGGATAGAAATAGAGGATCAGGTGCCATGTTCCGGTACCAGGATAGTATATGAGGATCGGAGTGTCACGTTCCGACACCAGGATAAAATATGGATCGGGTGCCACGTTCCTGTACCAGGATAGTATATGAGGATCGGAGTGTCACGTTCCGACACCAGGATAGAATATGGATCGGGTGCCATGTTCCGGTACCAGGATAGTATATGAGGATCGGAGTGTCATGTTTCGAGACCAGGATAGTAGTAGGGGATCGAAGTGTCACGTACCGACACAAGAGGAAGAAAGATAATGAATCTTGAAAGATGTTAAATATACTAAATCTAATGAACCTAATTTCAAAATGAGTATAGTATTGAGGCTTGAGTCCTCATAGATGCATGTGATAGTACTTATTGAGGATTATAGTACTTGTTGTTGCTACATGTTGAGTATTATAGTTGATTTCATGATATTATTCGATATATGTTGTTTTCTATTTTGAGTTGGCCGATGATATCTACTCAGTACTTGTGTTTGTACTGACCCCTACTTGTATGTTTCTTTCTTTGTTATTTGTGGAGTGCAGCAAACGTGCCGTCGTCTTCAACTCAACAGTAATTCTAGCCAGTCTTCGTCACACCGGATCTTCAGGGTGAGCTAATGCTTCTAGCTTTGACTGGATCTTCTTCTTCAAGTCTTGATGCCTTGAACTTCCAGCATGGACTAGCTTTTTACTTGTTTTTGCTTTCTTAGATACTCTTAGTTTAGTAATTTGAGGGTAGATGTTCTTGTGATGATGACTTCCAGATTTTGGGGATAATAATAGTTTCTGAATTGATTTTATTAATGAGTTTAAGTCTTCCGCATTACTTTCTGTTGATATTATATTGAAATGTTAGGGTTTTGATTGGTTGGTTCGCTCACATAGGAGGGTAAGTGTGGGTGCCAGTCGCGGCTCGGTTTTGGGTCGTGACAAACTTGGTATCAGAGCATTAGGTTCGTTAGTCTCATCACACAAGAACGAGTCTAGTAGAGTCTTAAGGAACGGTAGGGGGACGCCTTTACTTTTGTTTGAGAGGCTATAAGACTTTAGGAAAAATTCCATTCTTTCATTCTTTCTTTTGTGCTATTACTTGGATCCAATTGGTATCTAGGTGATACAAATTGGTATCTGACCATCTTCACTCTATTTCGCAGATGGTTAGAACTAGAGCAACGACTGCGCCAACACCAACACCGGCAAGACAAGAAACGTCTGAGCCAACCACTGGGGCTGTAGCTCGAAGAGGAGTAGCGGCGAGAGGCCGTGGAAGAGGTCGTGGGAGGACGTCCTCTAGAGGAAGAGGACAAGCACCTAGCCCATCTGATACCAGGGCGGTGACTCCTCCAGCGACTGAGGAAGTGATAAGAGAGGGTGAGGAAGGGGAGACTGAACAAGTGCAGAATGAGGAATTACCACCCCAACCTACCCCAGAATTGATTAATTAGGTTCTTGCCTATCTTAGTGGGTTGTATGATCAGGGCCAAACACCTCCAGTGTTTTCTGCACCAACACCTCAGGTATCGGAGGTATGCGGCTACCATGGCTCCCCGCATGGATGCCTCAATGGAAATAGGCACATTTCCTCGTCTGACTATAGGGCCTATAATGACAAATGATCAGCATGAACTTTTCAGTAAGTTCTTGAAATTGAAACCTCCAGTCTTCAAGGGTGCTAAATCTGAGGATGCTTACGATTTTCTGGTTGACTGTCATGAGCTACTACACAAGATGGGTATCGTAGAACGGTTTGGTGTTGAGTTCGTGAGTTATCAGTTTCAAGGAAACGCCAAAATGTGGTGGCGGTCACATGTTGAGTGTCAACCAAAAGAGGCACCACCTATGACTTGGGCATCATTCTCTAGTTTGTTTATGGAGAAGTATATCCCACGGACTTTGATGGATAGGAAAAGAGATGAGTTCTTGAGCCTAGAGCAAGGTAGAATGACGGTTAATGCATATGAGGCTAAATTTCGTGCATTATCCCGGTATGCCACCCAACTTTGTTTCAGTCCACAAGAGCGGATTCGCCATTTTGTGAAAGGGTTGAGGTCAGAATTGCGGATTTCGGCCATACAGGTAGCGGCTACGGCAAAATCCTTCAAAGAAGTGGTAGACTTGTTGATAGAGGTGGAGGGAGTGAATCCAGATGACTTCACCACGACATCGACATCAAAAAGGTTTCGAAAGGGAGGTGAGTTTAATGGTTCTTACTCCAGAGGGCAAGGCTCAGGAGGTTACTCGGCCCGACCAATTCAGTCTTCACTACAGACTGTAGTTGGGGGTCCACCTCAGACCGGTCAACACTTCTCCGAGAGACCGATGCTTGAATCCAGAGAGTGTTATGGATGTGGGGAGACTGGACACATTAAGAGGTATTGTCCAAGGCAGAGTCACAGACCTCCCATAGTCAGAGGTAGAGGTGGTCATGGTAGAGGCCGTTATTCTGGAGGGCGTGGTGGCCGAGGTAATGGTGGTCACCAAAACGGCAGAGGTGATGGGCAAACTGGAGCCACTACAACACAACATGGTAGGGGCAACGGACAGACAAGTAATAGGGCCCATTGTTACGCTTTCCCTGGGAGATCTGAAGCAGAGACATCTGATGCTGTTATCACAGGTAATCTTTTGGTTTGTGATTGCATGGCTTCTGTATTGTTTGATCCCGGATCCACATTTTCTTATGTATCTTCTTCATTTGTTACTGGTCTTAATTTACCTTGTGAATTGCTTGACATACCTATTCGTGTGTTTACTCCGGTGGGTGAGTCTGTGATAGTTGAAAAAGTATATAGGTCTTGCTTCGTGGCTTTTGTGGGGAGCAACACTTATGTAGATTTGGTTATTTTAGAGATGGTTGACTTTGATGTAATTATGGGTATGACTTGGCTTTCTCCAAATTTCGCAATCTTGGATTGTAATGCTAAAACTGTGATGTTATCCAAGCCTGGGACAGATCAGTTAGTGTGGGAGGGCAACTACACTTCCACTCTGATTCGTATCATCTCCTTTCTTCGTGCTAAGAGAATGGTTAGTAAGGGGTGTTTAGCTTTCTTGGCACATCTCAGGGATGACACTACCCAAGTACCTCCAATTGAGTCGGTTTCGGTAGTCCGTGAGTTTCTGGATGTTTTCCCTGCAGATCTTCCTGGTATGCCACCGGATAGAGACATTGATTTTTGCATTGATTTGGAACCGGGTACTCGCCCCATTTCTATACCCCCTTATAGAATGGCTCCCGCGGAGTTAAGAGAGTTAAAGGCCCAACTCCAAGATTTGTTGAGCAAAGGCTTCATTAGACCAAGTGCATCTCCTTGGGGTGCTCCGGTGCTATTTGTGAAGAAGAAGGATGGGAGTTTTCGGATGTGCATAGATTACCGGCAGTTGAACAAGGTAACTATTAACAAGTATCCCATTCCTCGCATTGATGACTTGTTCGATCAGTTACAAGGTGCTTGTGTCTTCTCTGAGATTGATTTGAGATCCGGTTATCATCAATTGAAAATACGGGCAACGGATGTGCCAAAGATTGCTTTTCTAACTAGGTATGGGCATTACGAATTTGTGGTAATGTCTTTTGGTCTTACGAATGCCCCTGCTGCTTTCATGAGCTTGATGAACGGGATCTTCAAGCCATATCTGGATCTCTTTGTGATCGTATTTATTGATGATATACTGATATACTCACGGAGTAAGAAGGAACATGAGGAGCATTTGAGAATGGTGTTAGAGTTATTGAGGAAGAAGAAGCTTTATGCCAAATTCTCCAAGTGTGAGTTTTGGCTAGATTCAGTGTCCTTCTTGGGACACATAGTTTCTAAGGATGGAGTGATGGTGGATCCATCCAGGATTGAGACAGTGAAGAATTGGGTGAGACCCACAAACGTGTCATAAATAAGGAGTTTTGTTGGTTTGGCTAGCTACTACCGCCGATTTGTCAAGGGATTCTCTTCTATTTCTTCCCAATTAACGAACTTGACTAAGCAGAATGTTCCATTTGTATGGTCGGATGAGTGTGAGGAAAGCTTTCAGAAACTCAAGACCTTGTTGACTACTGCACCAATTCTTACCTTGCCAGTAGAGGGTAAGGACTTCATTGTTTATTGTGATGCATCCTATTCGGGTTTGGGTGCAGTGCTAATGCAAGAGAAGAATGTAATTGCTTATGCTTCGAGGCAATTAAAGGTGCATGAACGTAACTATCCGACCCATTATTTAGAGTTGGCCGCGGTAGTATTTGCACTAAAGCAATGGAGACACTATTTGTATGGGGTTAAGTGCGAAGTCTATACGGATCATCGTAGCCTACAGTATGTCTTTACTCAGAAAGATTTGAATTTGAGATAGAGGAGATGGATGGAACTACTGAAGGACTACGATATCACTATTCTGTATCATCCGGGAAAGGCTAATGTTGTGGCAGACGCCTTAAGTAGAAAGGCAGGAAGCATGGGAAGTCTAGCTCATTTGCAAGTTTCTAGACGCCCATTGGCTAGAGAAATCCAAAACCTGGCTAATGACTTTATGAGGCTAGAAGTAAATGAGAAGAGAGGATTTTTAGCTTGTGTGGAGGCGAGATCTTCTTTTCTTGACAAGATCAAGGGAAAACAGTTTGAAGACAAGAAACTAAGCCGAATTCGGGACATGGTGTTGAGAGGAGAGGCTAAAGAGGCCATAATTGATGCAGAAGGTGTTTTGAGGATTAAGGGAAAGATATGTGTACCCCGTGTTGATGAGTTGATCCACACTATTCTTACAGAGGCTCATAGTTCCGGATATTCTATACATCCTGGTGCAACCAAGATGTACCGCGACCTAAAATAACACTTTTGGAAGAGTAGAATGAAGCGCGACATTGTTGATTTTGTTGCCAAATGTCCAAATTGTCAACAAGTAAATTATGAACACCAGAGGCCCGGAGGAACACTTCAGAGAATGCCCATTAATGAATGGAAGTGGGAGAGAATCGCAATGGACTTCGTGGTTGGTCTTCCAAAGACATTGGGTAAATTTGATTCCATTTGGGTAATTGTGGATAGATTAACTAAGTCCGCTCACTTCATTCTTGTCAAGGTGACCTACAATGCAGAGAAGTTAGCCAAAATCTACATCTTAGAAATCGTTCGGTTGCATGGAGTTCCACTCTCCATCATATCAGATAGAGGTACGCAGTTTACTTCTAAGTTTTGGAGAACATTGCATGCGGAATTAGGTACTAGGTTGGACCTTAGTACTGCGTTTCACCCTCAGACTGATGGTCAGTCTGAGCGAACGATTCAAGTGTTGGTGGATATGCTTCGTGCATGTGTGATAGAATTTGGTGGTCATTGGGATAACTTCTTACCCTTAGCGGAGTTTTCATATAATGATAGCTATCACTCCAGCATTGACATGGATCCATTTGAGGCATTGTATGGGAGGAGATGTAGGTCTCCCGTTGGTTGGTTTGATGCATTTGAGGTTAGACCTTGGGGTACTGATCTGTTGAGGGATTCCTTGGAGAAGGTGAAAGCTATTCAAAAAAAGCTTTTAGCGGCTCAAAGTAGACAAAAGGAATATGCGAATCGAAAGGTTAGAGACTTGGAGTTTATGGAGGGTGAACAAGTCTTGCTGAAGGTTTCACCCATGAAAGGGGTGATGCGGTTTGGAAAAAGGGAGAATCTAAGTCCAAGGTATATTGGACCATTTGAAGTACTAAAGCGAGTAGGGGAGGTGTCTTATGAATTAGCCTTGCCTCCAGGGCTGTCCAGAGTGCATCCGGTATTTCATATGTCCATGTTAAAAGATACCATGGGGATGGAAACTACATCATTCATTGGGATTCTGTTCTGCTTGATGAGAATTTGACTTATGAAGAGGAACCTGTTGCTATTCTAAATAGAGAAGTTCGCAAGTTGAGGTCGAGGGAGATTGCATCCATCAAAGTTCAATGGAAGAATCTACCAGTTGAAGAGGCCACCTGGGAGAAGGAGGTTGATATGCAAGAAAAATACCCACATCTGTTCACAGATTCAGGTACTCCCTTTCGCCCTTGTTTCTTTTCTGGTGATCGTTCGAGGACGAACGATGGGTAAATTGGTATCTATTGTAACGACCTGTTTAGTCGTTTTGAGTAACAAAATTTATTTCTGGAAAAACTGGCTGATACGACGGACCCCATGACGGACCGTCATGGTCACGACGGACCGTCGAGGGGGTCTCGTTCCATAACACTTAGAAACTAGAAAATTGGGTGCTGAAATCGACTCTCTGAACTCTGTGACGGACCTGCAGGACGGACCGTTACAGACACGAAGGACCATTGTGAGGTTACGTTCCAAAACACTTCAACTCTTGAGAATTTGGTACTGGGAACAATTCTCTGAACGTCGTGACGGAAGTGCAGGACGGACCGTCACAGGCGTGACGGACCGTCATAGACTCGTTAGTAAAAATTGAGTCTCTGAACTTTGCGACGACCTGCAGGATGGACCGTCGCAGGCATGACGGGCCGTCACAGGTTGCGTAATCTCAGTCTGGGTCGGATTTCTTTACATATTTTAAGGGACGTTTGGACTATTCCTGCTTTAATTATAAAGTTAGAGGGTTAATGTTAATAAGTCTAATTACTTGGGGGTTAAAAGAGGTAACCTTAAGTTAATTAGTGGGTTCTTATTGCCATCTTTTATTCTTAATTATATGCTAATTAGGTTAAAAGAAAGAGGGTTTTGGAATAAGAAAAATAAAAAGAACAAGAAAGAGAGAGAGAGGAATCGATCGAACGAGGAAGAGCGAAAACAAAGCTTGGGAAATTGCTTGTTGATCACTAATCTTCGGTGGAGGTAGGTTATGGTTTTTAAACTACTCGTAGTAAACTCTTAATAGCGAATGATATGTATTGATAGTATTGTAAACTCTTCTATATGCTTAATTGTATGCTTGCATGAATGTGATTATGAAATTGTGATAAAATAAGCATGATGAAGTTATTGAATCCAAAATCTTGAAAGAAACCCTAATTCACTTGTTAATGATGATGCCTTGGTATAAAAGAAGGCTTGATGAATTATATAATGAGATTGACGATGCCTTGGTATAAAAGAAGGCTTGATGAATTAGGGTATCAGGTGCCACGTTCCGGTACCAGGATAGAAATAGAGGATCGGGTGCCACGTTCCGGTACCAGGATAGTATATGAGGATCGGAGTGTCACGTTCCGACACCAGGATAGAATATGGATCGGGTGCCACGTTCCGGTACCAGGATAGTATATGAGGATCGGAGTGTCACGTTCCGACACCAGGATAGAATATGGATCGGGTGCCACGTTCCGGTACCAGGATAGTATATGAGGATCGGAGTGTCACGTTGCGACACCAGGATAGTAGTAGGGGATCGGAGTGTCACGTACCGACAAAAGAGGAAGAAAGATAATGAATCTTGAAAGATGTTAAATATACTAAATCTAATGAACCTAATTTCCAAATGAGTATAGTATTGAGGCTTGAGTCCTCGTGGATGAATGTGATAGTACTTATTGAGGATTATAGTACTTGTTATTGCTAATGTGATATATGTTGTATTCTATTTTGAGTTTGCCGATGATATCTACTCAGTACTTGTGTTTGTACTGACCCCTACTTGTATGTTTCTTTCTTTGTTATTTGTGGAGTGCAGCAAACGTGCCGTCGTCTTCAACTCAACAGTAATTCTAGCCAGTCTTCGTCACACCGGATCTTCAGGGTGAGATAATGCTTCTAGCTTGGACTGGATCTTCTTCTTCAAGTCTTGATGCCTTGAACTTCCGGCATGGACTAGCTTTTTACTTGTTTTTGCTTTTTTAGATACTCTTAGTTTAGTAATTTGAGGGTAGATGTTCTTGTGATGATGACTTCCAGATTTTGGGGATAATAATAGTTTCTGAATTGATTTTATTAATGAGTTTAAGTCTTCCGCATTACTTTCTGTTGATATTATATTGAAATGTTAGGGTTTTGATTGGTTGGTTCGCTCACATAGGAGGGTAAGTGTGGGTGCCAGTCGCGGCTCGGTTTTGGGTCGTGACATATGCTGAAGACTAGCTAGAGTTGCGGACGAGTCGAAGTTGATGGCACATTTGCTGCATTCCATAAATAACAAAGAAAAAGAATACATGTAGGGGTCAGTACAAGGAACACGTACTGAGTAGTTATCATCGGCAAACTCAAAATAGAAAGCAATACATATCAAATAATAATGTAAAATCAACTACATACTCAACAGGTGACAACAACAAGTACCATAACCATTGGCCACAACACCCAGCACATCTATGAGGACTCAAGCCTCCACACCATACTCATTTGGGAAATGGTTCTTCAAATTTGAGTATATTAACATAATTCAAGATTCATTCTCTTTATTCTCCTGGTGTCGGAACGTGACACTCCGATCCCCTACTAATACGTGTCGGAATGTCACACTCCGATCCCCTAATTCTACGTGTCAGTTCGTGACACCCGATCCCCTAATTCTACGTGTTGGTTCGTGACACCCGATCCCCTAATACTACGTGTCGGTTCGTGACACCCGATCCCCTAATCTCATTACTTTAGTTCATCAAGCCTTCCCTTATGTCAAGGCATCATCATTAATAGAGAGGTTTTAAGATTTAAGATTCAACAGCCTCATCATTCTAATCCATCACAATTATATAATCACATCATGCAACCACACAATTAAGCATATAGAAGACTTTACAATACTACCCAATACATATCACTCGCTATTTAGAGTTTACTATGAAATAGCATAAACCATAACCTACCTCCACCGAAGAGCAGAAGTCAAGCAAACTACTTTTCCAATGATTTTCCTTTCCTCAATGCTTCCGAACCTTTTCAATCCATCAAATATACAACATTCGTAAGTACATACATTCAATTTTATAGTCAAGTTTTCACTATGATTTCAACTAATAGGTCAAATCTTATATTTCTTAAATTAAGCCTAAAGTTAAGTCTCAATTCCTTCAAGTAATATAATTTTAATAAAGTCTATATAGTATAATATACCTAATATTTAATTCCCTTTCTCAATATGTTAAAACTTAAATTATAACTAGATACTAACATTATGTGCATCATCAAGGATTTCCACTCCCTAGTAACTCTAATCCATCTATATAATTTAAGGATTGTAATAACTATTCAATTGTCAAAGATTATGGTATCACACTTTAATATTATAAACCAATTAAAGTCTTCCACCAAATAACACAAAAAAATTGACCCTGCAAATTAGTGTTTATGTTCACCTGTCCTCCTTAGTTAAACATTATCACTAAATTATTTAAAACTAAAAAAAAAAAAAAGAACCCACACATATTAGCAGCTTGTTTCAATTGTTGCTATGCCTACACTATATGTTCCCTATATAATAATAATAGTAATATTTAATGACATCCTTCCAAAATTTATAAGACATGAATTTAAAACCTGATTGAGTTTTACCTATAACTTCACCAATCGTCATGTGAAGCATTTTGTACTTTTCCAATTCTCTGATCCTTTTCCACCACTAACAAAACAAAACAATCTTATATTTACTACAACTATGTGCAATCTAATTTCACCCAATCAACATATAATTATAATAATATTAATTTTCTTATCAACACTATTCATAAAATTTGAAGAGAGACATATGTGTCCTTTACCTGCACAATCGACGTTTCTTTCAATTTGGCCGTCTTCTGTTATCCCCATCTTCTCTCTTTTTCTTTTATTCTACGGAATATTTATTAACCTAATTGTTATATAAGACCAAATATAATGTGGCAAAACTAACCCACTATTAATTTTATTATTATTTTCTTTAACCACCAACTAAATAATTATTAAAACTACCCCACTAATTTCATAATTATAATTACGAATAGTCCAACTTGCTCATTCAAAATCTATCAAGAGAGCCTTTATGCAATAAAATCTATACTACTCAAAATGACTAAATGGATCGTTACATTAGATACCAATTTACCCATCGTTCGTCCTCGAACGATCACATGAATATGAGGGTAAGAAAGGGTAGTTGTCAAAAAAAAATCCTTCAAAATAGTGGTACGCTTGGTCTCATATCAAAAGTGTTAAAACAATCAATTGAAGATCTACACCTCCTCACAACAATGCCTCAATTGAGTCCATCTTACTACTCTAGGGATAATTATTGATGTATGTAAACTCAACTAACAACAAAACTATTTCTAATATTGGACTTTTCAACTGATCTATTCTCCCACTAGACCTTGACACAACCATCTGAACAAATATTATCTAACATAACCACGATAAAATTTTAAAGCAAAAGTGGCTACAACCAGAAGTGGACTTTAACCAACTACCACACACTCATAATGCACAAACCATCACAGATTCTATCAGGATTTTCTTTTCACAACACAATCTCATCACAAGCTTAAGTGATGAAAATATTACCTTTAGACATCGATTACTCATAAAGGTAGAATCAACATATCTAACCAGGGAAGAATAAGATCAAGTAAACACCAACAAGGGATACACTTCAAAATGCAGAACCTCTAACATTACTCTTAGGCAATTTTAACTCTTCATAGTAGCTTTTATATTGATTCTCATGAGCAAGTTTGTGCGTATAGAACTACTGATATACTTTAGCTATTCCAAACAACACCAATTCTATCATAACTAAAATACTAAGTTTGCCCAAGGATCCTACCTTATCAAGAGGACATAAGAGGATCTTTACATCCGATTCACCACTAGAAATCAATCCATAGATGTGAAAACACGCGTAGACGTAGAAAATGAATCATACTCTAAATCACACCCGAAATGAAGTAGTTGTTCACGTAAGAGTGTATATAAGCAAGGTCAAATAACTTCATGTATTTTTTTTTCAATAGTTTCCATATCAAACATCTTCATTCATCTGACTCTATCTCTTTGATTTTCTAGCTACCCTTCTAAACCATCACATACCTCATGCCAACACTTAGAAAGTTTCTTGGTCATTCAAATTATTATGTATCCTAGTAGCTCATAACCTCTATTCACCATTAAATATCTATGTAACACATCATAATATTCTATGTAATCCCATCAATAGAGTAGTATTATTCCAACTCTAAATTCTTAATAACCATGTAGAATTATATTACACCTTATGCATCATTCTTAAGTCATCTATCCAAATTTGAGCAATCTAACCCCATGTAAAATACTAAATTCTTCATGCCTCATTGTTTCGATCCAAATCAAAACTCAATCTTTATAAAAGTCGATGATAAATTCTAGTAAGTCTATATCGAACTACTTCATATCTCACATTCATATCTAAACTCATGGGCAAAAATCAATACAACCATCAATTACAACCCATGGGTTTATACGAGAGGTGTTATTCCTTCTCTTTTCTCAAATTCTTCTCATGGTGCAAAATTCTATTCGACCCTTCAATATGTCAATATTCTTGTTTCTTTAGATCACTCATCGATCTCATCCTTTTACCAAAAGTTTGACGCGGTTATGATAAACTCAAATTACAAGAGAACTTATCATCACATTCGAGTTGAATGTATGTACACTCTTTTCTCAAGTCTTTTCCAATCATTTTTGACCAATATGATGAACATGTGACATTATTATCATAACCAGAGAAAAACAGGTCGAATCATGCGTCATTAAATTCAATTTTCAAATCCTTTGAAGATACCCCTTTACTCCTTCCAATTAGAGAAAATATTGTTGTTCTCACCTCTTTCTGAAGATTGCATTATATCCCCCATTTTTTTTCCTCTTTTAAATTCAATTCAAGTGGTGTCCAAACATCTCCTAAAACCTTCCATACAACCACAACATTAGATGCTCGCAAATAGTTAGTACCGTACAAAACTCGTTTAACCAACAATCCTTACAAGGTCAAAATCAACTACCAATAGGATTACAATTCCAATTCTTTTCCTAATAAAATTGGAAACCAAATAAGGAGAATGATTTCAATCCTTTTTCAAGTATGTTTAGGCATAGTGTCCAACTCTTAAGCAAATACTAAATTCAATATCAAAACCGGTGAAACACTTGCAAGACTTTGTTGCCACTAAAACTTATTCTAAATGAGAGTTTTTGATAATAGTACAACAAACATAAATCATATAGGTCATATATCACTTTCACTTGTTACCATCATGCTTATCTAGACCTTTAAATCATCAAGAAGTGAACCTTTTCCTCGACATGACACCTTAAACTCAGGTATACCAACCAAATTTAAAGGACTAACTCAATTTTATAAGTATTTTCTTACTAAAATCTTAGATTTAATTCACCCAAGTATACTCAATAGGACTTTCTTTCCTTATAAGTTTGTCATCCTAGCTTCAATCTACCTTTTGAAGCTTAAGATAAAATCGTCAGTCCTCATTCAGAACCTCAAGCTACATTTTCCAATTTAAATGCACTAGTACCATACCAAAGATCCACCACTAGAACACATCAGACCTACCAAGGAGATCATATCCAAATAGGTCACACATTTCTACCATTAAATAATTCCAAACTATTATTATATTCATTCTTAGACCAGGTCGATGACAAAATAACACACATTATAACTTTAACCAAGAAAATATCAATGACTTTGTCTAATATACCCTCACTCTATGAAGTCATAGTAGTGTCTTTATTAACCAACACTCGACATGAGACTACCACCACATTTTGCGATCGAGAAAATATATCTATTTCTAAGAACATTTTTTTTTCTATTGTTGCTATATCAACTTCAAATAATCTAGTAGTACCCATATTTGAAATTGAGTGAAGAAGTTCAGATACCAATTTGTATCACCTAGATACCAATTGGATTCAAGTAGTAGCACGAAAGAAAGAAAGAAATGAGCTTTCCTAAAGTCCTATAGCCTCTCAAAGAAAAGGAAGGGCGTCCCCCTACCGTTCCTCAAGACTCTACTAGACTCGTTCTTGTGTGATGAGACCAACGAACCTAATGCTCTGATGCCAAGTTTGTCATGACCCAAAACGAGCCGCGAGTGGCACCCACATTTATCCTCCTATGTGAGCGAACCAACCAATCTAAACCCCAATCATTTACCAATATTTCAACCATAATGAACAAAATACAATGCGGAAGACTTAAAACTCATTAACATAACTAATAAATAACTTCTAAAATTTAATACTCATTATTCCCCAAAATCTGGAAGTCATCACCAAAAGAACATCTATCCTCAAAGTACTAACTCTAAGAGTATTTAAGAAACTAAAATAAGTAAAAGGAATGGTCCATGTCCGAACTTCAAGACATCAAGATGTGAAGGAGAGAATCCAGTCTGAGCTAGGAACAATAGCTCATCCTGAAATCTGATATGCTGAAGACTGGCTAGAGTTGCGGACGAGTCGAAGTTGATGGCACGTTTGCTGCATTCCATAAATAACAAAGAAAAAGAATACAAGTAGGGGTCAGTACAAGGAACACGTACTGAGTAGGTATCATCGGTCAACTCAAAATAGAAAGAAATATATATCAAATAATAATATAAAATCAACTACATACTCAACAGGTGACAACAACAAGTACCATAACCATTGGCCACAACACCCAGCACATCTATGAGGACTCAAGCCTCCACACCATACTCATTTGGGAAATGGTTCTTTAAATTTGAGTATATTAACATAATTCAAGATTCATTCTCTTTATTCTCCTGGTGTCGGAACGTGACACTCCGATCCCCTACTACTACGTGTCGGAACGTGACACTCCGATCCCCTAATTCTACGTGTCGATTCATGACACCCGATCCCCTAATTCTACGTGTCGGTTCGTGACACCCAATCCCCTAATACTACGTGTCGGTTCGTGACACCCGATCCCCTAATCTCATTACTTTAGTTCATCAAGCCTTCCTTTATGTCAAGGCATCATCATTAATAGAGAGGTTTTAAGATTTAAGATTCAACAGCCTCATCATTCTAATCCATCACAATTATATAATCATATCATGCAACCACACAATTAAGCATATAGAAGACTTTACAATACTACCCAATACATATCACTCGCTATTTAGAGTTTACTATGAAATAGCATAAACCATAACCTACCTCCACCGAAGAACAGAAGTCAAGCAAACTTTTTTTCCAATGATTTTCCTTTCCTCAATGCTTCCGAACCTTTTCAATCCATCAAATATACAACATTCGTAAGTACATACATTCAATTCTATAGTCAAGTTTTCACTATGATTTCAACTAATAGGTCAAATCTTATATTTCTTAAATTAAGCCTAAAGTTATGTCTCAATTCCTTCAAGTAATATAATTTTAATAAAATCTATATAGTATAATATACCTAATATTTAATTGCCTTTCTCAATATGTTAAAACTTAAATTATAACTACATACTAACATTATGTGCATCATCAAGGATTTCCACTCTCTAGTAACTCTAATCCATCTATATAATTTAAGGATTGTAATAACTATTCAATTGTCAATGACTATGGTATCACACTTTAATATTATAAACCAATTAAAGTCTTCCACCAAATAACACAAAAAAATTGACCCTGCAAATTAGTGTTTATGTTCACATGTCCTCCTTAGTTAAACATTATCACTATATTATTTAAAACTAAAAAAAAAAAAAAACCCACACATGTTAGCAGCTTGTTTCAATTGTTGCTATGCCTACACTATATGTTCCCTATATAATAATAATAGTAATATTTAATGACATCCTTCCAAAATTTATAAGACATGAATTTAAAACCTGATTGAGTTTTACCTATAACTTCACCAATCGTCACATGAAGAATTTTGTACTTTTCCAATTCTCTGATCCTTTTCCACCACTAACAAAACAAAACAATCTTATATTTACTACAACTATGTGCAATCTAATTTCACCCAATCAACATATAATTATAATAATATTAATTTTCTTATCAACACTATTCATAAAATTTGAAGAGAGACATATGTGTCCTTTACCTGCACAATCGACGTTTCTTTCAATTTGGCTGTCTTCTGTTATCCCCATCTTCTCTCTTTTTCTTTTATTCTACGGAATATTTATTAACCGAATTGTTATATAAGACCAACTATAAAGTGGCAAAACTAACCCACTATTAATTTTATTATTATTTTCTTTAACCACCAACTAAATAATTATTAAAACTACCCCACTAATTTCATAATTATAATTACGAATAGTCCAACTTGCTCATTCAAAATCTATCAAGAGAGCCTTTATGCAATAAAATCTCTACTACTCAAAATGACTAAATGGATCGTGACACTCCGATCCCCTACATCTACGTGTCGGTTCGTGACACCCGTCCCACTAATACTATGTGTCGGAACGTGACACTCCGATCCACTTATTACTATGTGTCGGAACGTGACACTCCGATCCACTAAATTCATTCTATCCGTTCATCAATCCTTCTCTATACTAAGGCATCATCAATCCCATTACTTTAATTCATCAAGCCTTCTTTTATACCAAGGCATTGTCATTAATATCGTAGATTAAAGTTTCTTTCAAGATTTGGGATTCAAGGGTTTTCATCATGCTTGTTTTATCAAAATCACAAAATCATATTCATACAAGCATACAATTAAGCATATAGACAGGTTTACAATATCATCAACACATATTATTCACTATTAAGAGTTCACTACGAATATCATAAAAACCATAACCTACCTCAACCGAAGAATTGGAATCAACAACAAATCTCTCAAGCTTTGTTATTCCTCTTCCCTCTTCGATCGATCAATGCTCTCTCTCACTTTGTTTCTCCCTTTTCTCTCTTGTTCTTTCTCTTTTGTTTTATTCAAACCCTCTTTCCTTTACCCTAATTATCATGTAATTAAGAATAAAAGAGGACAATAAAACCCACTAATTAACTTAAGGTTACCTCCTTTAACCCCCAAGTAATTAGACTTATTAATATTAACCCTCAAACTTTATAATTAAGGAAAGAATAGTCCAAAACGACCCTTAAAACGTGTGGAGAAATCCTAAACTGCCTGGCATTTGCGCAACCTGTGACGGGCCGTCGTGCCTGCGACGGTCCGTCACGGTGGTCGTCGCAACCTCCCTGATTTCCAGGTGAGCTGTGACGGCCCGTCACCCCTGTGACGGTCCGTCCTGCACCTCCGTCATGACGGTTAGAAACTCAAGACTTTGTTGACTACCGCGCCTATTCTTACCTTGCCGGTAGAGGGTAAGAACTTCATAGTCTATTGTGATGCATCCTATTCGGGTTTGGGTGCAGTGCTAATGCAAGAGAAGAATGTGATTGCTTATGCTTCAAGGCAATTAAAGGTGCATGAACGTAACTATCCAACTCATGACTTGGAATTGGCCGCGGTAGTGTTTGCATTGAAGCAATGGAGGCATTATTTATATGGGGTTAAGTGTGAAATCTATACGGATCATCGTAGTCTACAGTATGTCTTTACTCAGAAAGATTTGAACTTGAGACAAAGGAGATGGATGGAACTATTGAAGGACTACGACATCACTATTTTGTATCATCCGGGGAAGGCGAATGTTGTGGCAGATGCCTTGAGTAGAAAGGCCGGAAGCATGGGAATTCTAGCTCATTTGCAAGCTTCTAGACGCCCATTGGCTAGGGAAGTGCAGATTTTGGCTAATGACCTCATGTGGTTAGAAGTAAATGAGAAGGGAGGATTGTTAGCTTGTGTGGAGGCAAGATCCTCCTTCCATGACAAGATTAAGGGGAAGCAGTTTGATGATGAGAAATTGATCCGGATTCGAGATAAGGTGTGTCACGACCCAATTCGATGCCGCGACTGGCACCCACATTTACCCGCCTATGTGAGCGAACCAAACAATCTAACCCTTAACATTTTAATACAATATCAACAAAAGAAATGCGGAAGACTTAAACTCATAAAAACAACTCAAAACTATTATTAATATTCCCAAAATCTGGAAGTCATCATCACAAGAACATCTATAAATACAATCACAAAGAGATCCAAATACGGCTTAAATATCCCATTCATCAAGCTCATGAAAGCAGCGGGGGCATTTGTGAGACCAAAGGACATCACCACAAATTCATAATGCCCATACCTAGTCCGAAAAGCGGTCTTTGGCACATCTGTTGCTCGTATTTTCAATTGATGATAACCGGATCTCAAGTCGATCTTTGAGAAGACACAAGCACCTTGTAGTTGATCGAATAAGTCATCAATGCGAGGAAGAGGATACTTGTTCTTAATAGTTACCTTGTTCAACTGTCGGTAGTCTATGCACATCCGAAAACTCCCATCCTTCTTCTTCACAAACAAAACCGGAGCACCCCAAGGAGATGCACTTGGTCTAATGAAGCCTTTGCTCAACAACTCTTGAAGTTGAGACTTTAACTCTCTTAACTCCGCGGGAGCCATTCTATAAGGGGGTATAGAAATGGGGCGAGTACCCGGTCCCAAATCAATGCAGAAATCAATATCCCTATCCGGTGGCATGCCAGGAAGATCTGCAGGGAACACATCCAAAAACTCACGGACAACCGAAACTGACTCTATCGAGGGTACTTGGGTAGTGTCATCCTTAAGATGTGCCAAGAAAGCTAAACACCCTTTACTAACCATTTTCTTAGCACGAAGAAAGGATATGATACGCACCGGATTGGAAGTGTAGTCACCCTCCCACACTAACGGATCTGCCCCAGGCTTGGCTAACGTCACTGTTTTAGCATTACAATCCAAAATCGCAAAATTCGGAGAAAGCCAAGTCATACCCAGAATTACATCAAAGTCACCCATTTCTAAAATAACCAAATCTACATAAGTGTTGCTCCCCACAAAATTCACCAAACAAGACCTATATACCTTTTCAACTACCACAGACTCACCCACCGGAGTAGAAACACGAATAGGCATGTCAAGTAATTCACAATGCAAATTTAGACCATTAGCAAATGATGAAGATACATATGAAAACGTGGAGCCAGGGTCAAATAATACAGATGCCATGCAATCACAAACCAAGAGATTACCTGTGATGACAGCATCTGATGCCTCCGCTTCAGATCTCCCAGGGAAAGCATAACAATGGGCCCTATCACCGGTCTGTCCGTTGCCCCTACCATGTTGCGTAGTAGTGGCTCCGTTTTGCCCATCACCTCTGCCGTTGTGGTGACCACCATTACCTCGACCACCACGTCCTCCAGAAAAGCGGCCTCTACCATGACCACCTCTACCTCTAGCCATTGGGGTTCTGTAACTCTGTTTTGGACAATTCCTCCTAATATGTCCAATCTCCCCAAATCCATAGCACTTTCAGGAGTCAGGCATAGGTCTCTCAGAGTAGTGTTGACCGTTCTGAGGTGGACCCCGAACTACAGTCTGTAGTGAAGACTGTATTGGTCGAACGGAGTGACCTCCGGAGTTCTGTCCTCTAGAGTAAGAACCATTAAACTCACCTCCCCTTCGAAACCTCTTTAATGTCGATGTCGTGGTGAAGTCATCTGGCTTCACTCCTTCCACCTCTATCACAAAGTCTACCACCTCTTGGAAGGATGTTGCCGTTGCCGCTATCTGTAAGGCTGAAATCCGCAATTCTGACCTCAACCCCTTCACAAAACGGCGGATCCGTTCTTGTGGACTGAAACAAAGTTGGGTGGCATATCTGGATAGTGCGCGAAATTTAGCCTCATATGCGTTAACTGTCATCCTTCCTTGCTCTAGACTCAAGAACTCATCCCTTTTTCTATCCCTCAAAGTCCTTGGGATATACTTCTCCATAAACAAGCTAGAGAATGATTCCCAAGTCATAGGTGGTGCCTCTGTTGGTTGACACTCAACATGTGACTGCCACCACATTTTGGCGTTCCCTTGGAACTGATAGCTCACGAACTCGACACCAAACCTCTCTACTATCCCCATCTTGTGTAGTAGCTCATGACAATCAACCAGAAAATCATAAGCATCCTCAGATTCTGCACCCTTGAAGGTTGGAGGTTTCAATTTCAAGAACTTACTGAAAAGTTCATGCTGATCGTTTGTCATAATAGGCCCAGTAGTCAGACGTGGAAATGTGCCTATTCCCAATGTTGCATCCATGCGGGGAGCCATGGTAGCCGCATGTCGTATCTCTGAAACCGGAGGTGTTGGTGCAGAAACCACTGGAGGTGCCTGGCCCTGATCAGACAACCCGCTAAGATAAGCAAGTACTTGGTTGATCATCTCTAGGGTAGGTTGGGGTGGCATTTCCTCATTCTGCCCTTGTTCATTCTCCCCTTCCTCACCCTCTCTTACCACATCCTCGGTCGGTGGAGGAGTCACTGCCCTAGTATCAGATGGGCTAGGGGCTCGTCCTCTCCCTCTAGAGGACGTCCTCCCACGACCTCTTCCACAGCCTCTTGCCGCTGTTCTTCCTCGAGCCACAGCCCCAGTGGCTGGCTCAGTAGTTTCCTGTCTTTCCGTTGTTGCTGTTGGTGCGGTCGTTGCTCTAGTTCTAACCATCTGCGAAATAGAGTGAAGATGGTCAGATACCAATTTGTATCACCTAGATACCAATTGGACTCAAGTAGTAGCACGAAAGAAGAATGAAAGAATGGAATTTTCCTGATGTCTTATAGCCTCTCAAAGAAAAGTAAAGGCGTCCCCCTACCGTTCCTTAAGACTCTACTAGACTCGTTCTTGTGTGATGAGACCAATGAACCTAATGCTCTGATACCAAGTTTGTCACGACCCAATTCGATGCCGCGACTGGCACCCACATTTACCCGCCTATGTGAGCGAACCAAACAATCTAACCCTTAACAATAAAAGCTAGTCCATGCCGGAATTTCAAGGCATCAAGACTTGAAGAAGAAGACCCAGTCCAAGCTAGACGCGTTAGCTCACCCTGAATTTCTGAAGGTAGTGAAGACTGGGTAGATCTACTGTTGAGTTGAAGTTGACGGAACGTTTGCTGCATTACACAAATAACAAGAAGAAAACATAAAAGTAGGGGGTCAGTACAACCACACGTACTGAGTAGATATCATCGGTCAACTCAAAATAGAAGATAATATATATCAAATAATATTATAAATCAACTATAAACTCAACATGTAGCAACAACAAGTATTATAATCGTCAATAAATACCATCAAGTTCATCCATGAGGGCTCAAGCCTCAATACCATACTCATTTGGGAATTAAGTTCATTATGTTGAGTATATTAACATCTTTCGAGATTCATTATCTTTCTTCCTCTTGTGTCGGTACGTGACACTCCGATCCCCTACCACTATGTGTCGGTACGTGACACTCCGATCCCCTATATGTGTCGGAACGTGACACTCCGATCCCCTATATGTGTCGGAACGTGACACTCCGATCCCCTATATGTGTCGGTACGTGACACTCCGATCCCCTACATCTACGTGTCGGTTCGTGACACCCGTCCCACTAATACTATGTGTCGGAACGTGACACTCCGATCCACTTATTACTATATGTCGGAACGTGACACTCCGATCCACTAAATTCATTCTATCCGTTCATCAATCCTTCTCTATACTAAGGCATCATCAATCCCATTACTTTAATTCATCAAGCCTTCTTTTATACCAAGGCATCGTCATTAATATCGTAGATTAAAGTTTCTTTCAAGATTTGGGATTCAAGGGTTTTCATCATGCTTGTTTTATCAAAATCACAAAATCATATTCATACAAGCATACAATTAAGCATATAGACAGGTTTACAATATCATCAACATATATTATTCACTATTAAGAGTTCACTACGAATATCGTAAAAACCATAACCTACCTCCACCGAAGAATTGGAATCAACAACAAATCTCCCAAGCTTTGTTATTCCTCTTCCCTCTTCGATCGATCAATGCTCTCTCTCACTTCGTTTCTCCCTTTTCTCTCTTGTTCTTTCTCTTTTGTTTTATTCAAACCCTCTTTCCTTTACCCTAATTATCATGTAATTAAGAATAAAAGAGGATAATAAAACCCACTAATTAACTTAAGGTTACCTCCTTTAACCCCCAAGTAATTAGACTTATTAATATTAACCCTCAATCTTTATAATTAAGGAAAGAATAGTCCAAAACGACCCTTAAAACGTGTGGAGAAATCCTAAACTACCTGGGATTTGCGCAACCTGTGACGGGCCGTCGTGCCTGCGACGGTCCGTCACGGTGGTCGTCGCAACCTCCCTAATTTCCAGGTGAGTTGTGACGGCCCGTCACCCCTGTGACGGTCCGTCCTGCACCTCCGTCATGACGGTCAGAAACTTGTTTCTTGTACCAAATTCTCAAAAGTTGAAGTGTTTTGCAACGGAAACTCACGACGGTTCGTCATGGATGTGACGGCACGTCCTGCAGGTCCGTCACAATTTACAGAGAGTCGATTTTAATATCCAAATTGAAGAATTCTAAGTGTCATGGCACGAAGCCTCCTCGACGGGCCGTCGTGACCACGACGGTCCGTCGTGACCCCCGTCGTCCCAGCCAGTTTTCCCAGAATTAAAATCTGCTGCTCGAAACGACTAAACAGGTCGTTACAAATAGTTAAAATCTGATTTAGGATACTAGTTCTATAAAATTATTCCTACAATTGTAAAGGAGGTTGGCATTAATTAATGATTCCTTTCCGAAATTGAAAATAAAATGAAATTGAAAAAATGCTCTAGCAGGTGATTTGTGGTTGTGCAATTGGACGAATAGGTGTAACAAGTACTAAGAGTCTGTATAGTTGTCACCATTGGTACATAAACAATTGATTTTTATTTAATTTAATGTTATTTTATTATCACATTATAGTTTAAGTTTATTGATATTGATATAGGTAATTAAATATTATGTGTGTTATACTAAACACAAACTATTAGGATTTTATTGTTGGGGGGAATTAGCGCTTAACCTTAAACTTGATTTTCGATTTGAGTGAGTTTTTGGGTTTAAGCTAAACCTATAGCAATATGGGTGTTGTTAGTTCTAAATTCTTATTGTGATTATGTATGTTGATAGATTTCTTTAAATTGGAAGTTCAACAAATGGAAGGGCTCAAGTCCCGGGGTAAATTCTTGTTGGATTCAAGCAAGTGGATTTCCAAACTCTTGTTAAGTGTATGAAAAGCGTGTATTTTCTTGTGGTATATGTTTGAGAGTAATGGACTTGGTGATGGGTTGACCTATCACATTGATTAATTCTAATTATATAAAAATAAGGTAATAAAAGACTATGTGATTATTTATTTTTATATGATGTGTTGAGAATGGTACGAGTACCAGTGTTTTAATGGGAAGGTTTATTATTATAGAATGTGGATTGTAATCCGAGAAAGCCAAAGTATATGTGCATTAAATGATATATTATTGATTTGATTTATTATGTGTGATTGTGTTCTTTATTGAACTCGTATACTTGTGATAATTGAGGTGATTATATGTCAGCGACATTTGATTTATCGAGACGTTGCGTCATCTCCTTTATTTGTTATCATATTGTGCACATGCATTGACATGAGATTGGGTATGAGTAAAAGTCTAACACGTGGTGATCATCCGTGTTGAGATCAAGTTATGATTATTTGGGCATGTGGAGATCGTTCGTGCGATAGAAAAGTTATGATTATGATTTGGGCACGTTGAGATCGTCCGTGCAGAATTTGTTTGCTTTATGATAGTGCATTGAAATCGTTCGCACAAACACGTGGAGATCGTTTGTGTCGGTATATGGCCCTCGCGAGTCCCCCATGGGTCATGAACTCTCGATGTGTTTTTGAGGAGTATCATGTATATACGGCTGAGAGAGACATTGGTAAATAGAGGCATATCACTTCATAATATCATATTGCATTGCATCTCATGACATCCTTCATTCTTGATGATTATGTGTTTTATTGGTGGTTGGAAAGTACTTGACATTTGATTATCTCTACTTGATGAACTTGATCTTGTGTGTTGTTGATATTGTGAGTGTCTTTTTGTGAAAGTTTTGATTGTTGAATATTGAGTTTGTAGTTGAGGATGTGCAAATTTATTGAAAATGATTTTGATGAGTTGGGTGCTATGAAAACTGTGAACTGTTAGGTCGGGCCGAATTTTATGCAGGTTGTAGTTATGGAGGTTCGATTGTGTGTAAGGAGTACCCGTATTTTGACCCCTTAGCTTGAGTTTAGACGTTTACTTGCTGGGTACCGTGTGGTTTGGTACTCAACCCTTGTTACTACAATTTTTTTGTAGGTTACTAACCCGGACTTTGTGATATTTCTCTTCTTCTTGTCTGATGCTTCATATGGATATTTATGAGGTAGTTGCTTGTCATTTCTGGGACCTTCTTACTCTTATTTATGATCTTGTCCTACTTTTGGAACAATGTCATATGAGACTTGTATCTTTCTTTTAATTCATTCGCAATACTTTAGAGGCTTGTACACCTGACAACCAGGTTTTGGGGATTGAATTAAGTTGAATTATTATTAAACTTTTATTTTATTTCTGCACGTAATTAGGTGATTGGATTTCACGCTGACTTGCCTTGGTGGGATAAGACGAGTGTCATCACATCCATTTTTGGGTCATGACAACATGGTATCAGAGCCCTTGGTTCTTATGTCTCACGTGTATACAAGTCGAGTGGAAGTAGAGTCTCGATGATTGGTACGGAGACGTCTGTACTTATCTTCGAGAGGATATAGTGACTTTTAAGATAAATCTTCACTTCTGGAATCTCTATCGTGCATCATTTTTCCGTTCTCAGTCTTATTGTTTCCTTTTATTCTCTCTTACTTAGAGTGATGAGTCGTGTGTGGTTCCTTAATTTAGAACTTGGTGTATCGTCTATGGATTAGAGGTTAGACCTGATACTAAGGTGAAAGTGATAGATTTATGACAAAGATATGTGATCAAATATAGAATGTCAAACGATTCGAATAAATTCAGTTAAGTAGTAACTTGACGAAATATTTTTAGGATGTTTTGATGATTAGGTTAAATAGTGGGGTAAGGTACTTTATGAGCGTCCTGATGTTTATTTTTAGGCTAGTCATCTAGTAGAGGGATCAGTACTTGTGTGGTATAGACAATGTCTTAAGTGGTTTGACGATTGAAAGTGAAATGATTAAATGGATGGCTAGATAATGGAGCTTAAACTTTGGAAACTACAATTAGTAAAATTATCATAACATGAATAAATTGCTCAGAAAATGATGCACCAATTATGGTTAGAATTACTACTACAATAGTATCGATTCTTACTTGGTTAGAGTTATGGAGTGCGTTACTTCTGATATTGACCTGACCTATGAAAGATTCATATAGCTTGGGCTGGATATAAAACTAATTTGGTAACATGTAACATCTATTTGATGGATAGAAATGTGTGACATGATTGGATATGATCTTCTCGGTAGGTATTATGTGTTGTAGTGGTGGATGTAAAGGAATTTCACGATATGGTACTAGTGGTATGTGAAAGCGGGTATGTTGATCGTTAAGCATAAATGCTAACTACATAAGGAGTTATTAGTTTTATCACATGCTCGTGTAATGAGATTTGATATTGTATTCATATTTAAGAATTCAACTAGGTTGTTACTACAGATTTTTGGGGTTAAGTAGTAAGTGTAAGGAAATTTTAGTGATTGATCATTGGTAAGGTATTGATGTGTTTAGGTTATGAAGTGTATCTCGAGGACTGTAAATGAGTTATGATTTCATCGTAAGCTCCACGAAAGTGGATCGATATTAGGATGACAAGCTTATAGGTAAAGGAAGTCTCAACGAGTATTCATGTATGAAGGTAATTGAAAATTTTTACTAAGAAAAAGCATATAAAATTAAGTTAGTCTTTGAATTTGATTGATATAACTGAGGTGACATTGATGACAAAGTTTACTTCATGGTGATAAAAGAGCTAGTTGAGCATAATGGTAATAAGAGTTTGTAATTAATTGTGATTGAGATGCAACTATATAATTACTTGCGAATATTTAGTTTTGTGATTTAATACTATTTGGTGAGTAGCTTGATTGCATGGAAAGTCATAGGAGATGATGAGTCACTGCTTAAATAAAATTGAAAAGTGTTAGATTAAGAAATAAAAAGAATTAGTGGGATGCAGTTTAGTCATTGGAACGAGGCGTTCGAGAACAAAGATATTCACTTTGAGTGCAAGTACAAAGGATGTATCTTCATATTGTAGAACGGGAATAATAGAGACGTGTGATTTCATCTATTTTGCTCTACTTATGATAATAGTGTCACAAGTTCATTATATTTGTTAAATACTATTTGATAAAATTTAAGAAAGAACTATAAATACATTTGACTTGAGTGTGATGATAAGTTCTTTTAAGGTTTTGAGTTTGATAATGAGTATGGTTGAATTTTTAGAGAAAGATATGATAAAGTTGATGGAAAGCCGATCGGTGATAATCTAAGATGCATATATTCATAAAAAATCAAGATATGAGCTAATGTTGTTAAATAATGAGATTGTGTTACATGGTTGAGGAAAAATAATAATTAAAGTTTTTCATGGTGAGTTAATGTTTGTGATAGTATGATTTGCCAAGGTGTAGATTGGTAAGGTAAGAAAAAATCGATCACATTGAATATTGAGTATTTGAAAGGACTTGTATATGTTTAAAGTCATAAAGTGTGTGATTTTAAAATTTTAAAGGACCTAAAAAAAGATTTCACCTAAAGTTTTTATTTTGAGGATAAGGTAAAAATATCAGGTGTTGTTTGCCAAAGAAAAAAATTGGTAGTCCACAGAAGGAAAAAGAGTCTGGTGTATTGAAGGGTTCAAGATATTTAAAAATTTTCATCATGGAAAGGATTTAAGAGATGCGAAGGAACAAGACCTCTCTTATAGAATCTTGATTTGAAGTTGAAGGATGTATGAAGTTTCATATATAATATCTACTATTACTATGGTTGTGAATTTGTTTGGTATAGACGTACAAGTAATTTGTCAGCGATTTTTTTATCAATATAGGATTTTGATTTCAGTGGGAAAAAAAGTGAGGTGTGTAAGATTTGGTGTTGTTATGTGGGGCTAATTTATTCACATTATGGTAGGTGACTTATGGATAAACAATAGTATGAACCTACGGTTATACAAGGTTACTGAGGATTTTGAGGGGATTAAAACTAATTTATTGATGGGACAATATAGATTGGTATGATGTATTACATAGGGAATTGATAATGACTAGAGGTGATGAGCTAGCTTATATTAAACCAAATTATTGAAGTGATAAAAATTTTCTAAGGTGTTGGTATGAGGTGTATGATGGTTTTGAATATTAGTTGTAATTTGGCATATGAAAAAAATACATGGAGTTCACATTGAGTGTGATTCAATTGTTGTATCTCGATATTTGATTACCTCTACTTGATGAACTTGATCTTGTGTGTTGCTAATATTGTGAGTGTCTTTTTGTGAAAGTTTTGATTGTTGAATATTGAGTTTGTAGTTGAGGATGTGCAAATTTATTGAAAATGATTTTGATGAGTTGGGTGCTATGAAAATTGTGAATAGTTAGGTTGGGCTGAATTTTATATAGGTTGTAGTTATGGAGGTTCGGTTGTGTGTAAGGAGTACCCGTATTTTATCCCCTTAGCTTGAGTTTAGACGTTTACATGCTGGGTACTGTGTGGTTTGGTACTCAACCCTTGTTACTACAATTTTTTTGTAGGTGATATTTCTCTTCTTCTTGTCTGAGGCTTCATATGGAGATTTGTGAGGTAGTTGTTTGTCATTTTTGTGGACCTTTTCACTATTATTTATGATCTTGTCCTACTCTAGGAACAATGTCATATGAGACTTGTATCTTTCTTTTGATTCATTGGTAAATACTTTAGAGGCTTGTACACGTGACAATCAGGTTTTCGGGATTGAATTAAGTTAAATTGTTATCAAAGTTTTATTTTATTTTCGCACGTAATTAGTTGATTGGATTTTACGCTGACTTGTCTTGGTGGGATAAGATGAGTGGCAACACATCCATTTTTGGATTGTGAGATCTATATTGTAAGTCATCTTCACCGGAATGAAGTGAGCACACTTAGTTAACCTGTCAACAATTACCCAAATAGAATCATGTACCCAATGCCTTTGGAAGACCAACTACAAAATCCATTTCAATTCTTTCCCACTTCCATTCTGAATGGACATTCTCTAAAGTACCCCTCCAGGACTCTGGTGTTCATACTTTACCTGCTAACCATTGGGGCATTGGGCAACAAAATCAACAATGTTACGCTTCATTCTACTCCACCAATAATGTTGCCTTAGATAACGATACATCTTGGTTTCACCAGGATGTATCAAATACCTCGAACTATGAGCCTCTGTAAGAATAATGTGAGTCAAATCATTAACATGGGGCACACATACCCTTCTCTTAATTCTCAAGACGCCTTCTTCATCAATTACTGCCTCTTAAGCCTCTCCTTGCAATTTTATATTTCGAATTCAGCTCAGCTTCTCATCATCAAACTATTTTCCCTTAAACTTGTCAAGAAAAGAAGATTTTGCATCCACACAGGCAAAAAGTCCTCCTTTCTCCAGTACTTCTATCCTCATAAAGTCATTAGAGAGAATCGGAACCTCTCTAGCCAATGGGCGTCTGGAAACCTCTTAGTGGGTAAACTACCCATACTCCCTTCTTTTCTACTTGAGGCATTTGCCACAACATTAGCTTTTCCTGGGTAATATAAAATAGTAATATCATAGTCTTTCAATTGCTCCATCTACCTCCTCGGCCTCAAATTCAAGTCTTTATGAGTAAAGACCTATTGTAAACTATGATGATCTGTATAAACTTCACACTTGACACCATGTAGATAATGTCTCCACTGCTTTAATGCAAATACAACTGCAGCAAACTCCAAATCATGGGTCGGATAGTTATGTTCATGCACTTTCGATTGCCTCGAAGCATAAGCAATTACATTCCTCTCTAGCATTAGCACTGCACCCAAACCAGAATAAGATGCATCACAATAAACAACAAAATTCTTACCTTCCACTGGCAAGGCAAGAATCGGTGCAGTAGTCAACAAGGTCTTGAGTTTCTGAAAGCTTTCTTCACACTCGTCCGACCATGCAAATGGAACATTCTGCTTAGTCAAATTTGTCAATTAGGAAGCAATAGAAGAAAATCCCTTGAAAAATTAATTGTAGTAGCTAGCTAAACCAACAAAGTTCTTTACCTCTGAAACATTAATAGGTCTTACCCAACTCTTCACTACTTCAATCTTACAAGGATCCACCATCACTCCATCCTTAAATACACGTGCCCCAAGAAGGACACTGAATCGAGCCAAAACTCACACTTGGAGAATTTGGCATAAAGCTTTTTCTCCCTTAACAACTCCGATACAATTGTAAAATGTTCCTCATGTTCTTTCCTGCTCTTTGAGTATATCAGTATATCATCAATAAATACAATAACAAAGAAGTATAGATATGGCTTAAAAATCCCGTTCATCAGGATCATGAAAGCAGCAACGGCATTCGTAATCCAGAAGACATTACTAAGAATTCATAATGCCCATACATGGTTTAAAAAGCAGTCTTTGGCACATATGTTGCTCATATTTTCAATTGATAATAATCGGACCTCAAATCAATTTTAGAGAAGACATAAGCACCTTGTAACTGATTGAACAAATCATTAATGCGAGGAATGGGATAATTATTCTTAATAGTTACCTTATTCAGCTTCCTGTAGTATATGCACATCCAAAAACTGTCATCCTTCTTCTTCACAAAAAACACTGGAGCACCCAGGGAGATGCACTCAGTCTAATAAAACATTTACCTAACAACTCCTGAAGTTGAGCCTTTAAATCCTTTCACTCAGCTGGGGCCATTCTATAAGGTGGAATGGAAATGGGGCGAGTCCCCGGCTCTAGGCCAATACAAAAATCAATATCCCTATCTGGTGGCATACCGTAGGAAAAACATAAAAAAACTCACGGACTATCGAAATAGACTCGATCGAAGGCACTTTGGAAGTTTCATCCCTGAGATGTGCCAAGAAAGCTAAACAACTTTTACTCACCAACCTCTTAGCACGAAGAAAAGAGATGATACGAATTGGAGTGGAGATATAGTCACCCTCCCACACTAACGGATCTATCCAGGCTTTGCCAAGGTCACATTCTTAGCATTAAAATCTAAGATAGCAAAATTTGGAGAAAGCCAAGTCATACCCATAATTACATCAAAATCAACCCCCTCTAAAATAATCAAATCTACATAAGTATTTCTCCCCACAAAAGTCACAAGAAAAGACCTATACACCTTCTCAACTATCACAGACTCACCCACAGGAGTAGAGACACGAATAGGCATGTCAAGTAAATCACAATGTAAAGCAAGACTAGTAGCGAATGAGAAAGATACATATGAAAATATGGATCCAGGATCAAACAATAAAGAAGCCATGCATCACTAACCAGAAGAGTACCTGTGATAACAGCATCAAATGTATAGGCCTTAGACCTCCCGGGGAAAGAATAACAATGGGCCCTATCATTTGTCTGTCCATTGCCCCTACCTACCCATCACCCCGACTGAACTGGTGACCACCATTACCTTGGTAACCATGTCCTCCAGAATGACGACCTCTACCATAACCACTTCTTCATCTAACTACTGAGGATCTGTTGTAACTCTACCTTGGACAATATTTCCTAATATTTCCAGCCTCTCCACATCCATAACAAGTGTAGGTCTCTGTGAAGAAGAAGAAGTCTGGAGATAACCTCCAAACTCAAAAAGGCTGACTGGCTTGCGACGGACCCTCAGCTGAAGCCTGCAATGAAGACTGAATAGGATGGGCTGGATAACCCCCTATACTCTACCCTCTGGAGTAAGAATCACTAAACTCACCTCCTATACGGAACTTCTTAAAAGTCGACGCCTTGGTGAAGTCGTCTGGCTTCACCCCCTCTACCTCTATCACAAAATCAACCAATTTCTAATAGAATTTTGCTGCAGCAGCTACCTGTAAGGCTTGAATCTACAAATTTGACCTCAATCCTTTCACAAAGCGGTGAATCCTCTCTTGTGGACTGAATCAAAGTTGAGTGGCATACCTGGATAGTGCACGAAATTTGGCCTCACAAGCAGTAACAGACATTCTTCCTTGCTCTAGGCACATTCTTCCTTGCTCTAGGCTCAGGAACTCATCTCTCCTCCCATCCCTCAAAGTCTGGGGTATATACTTCTCCATAAATAAGCTAGAAAATGATGCCCAAGTCATAGGTGGTACCTTTGCTGGTTGACACTCAACATAAGACCGCCACCACATTTTGGCATCCCCCTGAAACTAGTAGGTCACAAACGAATCGTTCTACTATGTCCATCTTATGTGGAAGCTCATGACAATCAACCAGAAAATCATAGGCATCTTCAGATTCAGCACCCTTGAAGACTGGAGGTTTCAACTTTAAGAACTCAATGAAAAGGTCATGATGATCACCTGACATTATAGACCCTGTAGTCAATCGAGGAAACGTGCCTATTTCCAAGGATGCATCCATGCGGGGAACCACAGCAGCTGCAAGTTGTGTTTCCTGAACCTGAGGTGCTGGTGCAAAAAACACTGGGAGCATCTGACCTTGATCAGATAACCCGCTGACATAAGTGAGAACCTGATTTATCATCTCCGGAGTAGGTTGGGGTGGTACTTCCTTCTCCTGAATATGCGCATCTTCCCCTTCATCACCCTCTCTTCCTACCCCTACAGTCGGTGGTGGAGTCACCGCCCTATACCTAGATGGACCAGGAGCTTGTACTCTACCTCTAGTGGGACTTCTCCCGCGACCTCTACCACGACCGCTTGCCACTGCACCCCCTCGATCTGCAGCCCCAATGGTTAGCTCGGAAGCACCCTATCTTGCCGGTGTTGGTGTTGGCACAGTTGTTGCTCTAGTTCTAACCATCTGCCAAATAGAGTGAAGAAGGTAAAATAGCAATTAGTATAACCTAGATACCAACTGGATCCAAGTAATAGAACGAAATAATGAAAAATATGAATTTTCCTAAAGCCACACAGCCTCTCGAAGAACAGTAAAGGAGTTCCGGTACCGTTCCGCAAGATTCTACTAGACATTTCCTTATGTGATGAGATCATTTAACCTAATGCTCTGATACCAAGTTGTCACGACCCAAAATGAGTCGTGAATGGCACCCACACTTAACCTCCTAGGTAGGTAAACCAACAAATCTAAACCCCAACATATACCAATAGTTCAACTATAAATAACAAAAATAATGCGGAAGCTCCAAAACTTATCAAGTAACCAATTAAATAAGATTCTAAAGTTAAACACTTATTATCCCCAAAATCTGAAAGTCAACACATCAAGGACATTCATTCTCAAATTACCAAGTCTAAGATTATTTAAGAAATCAAAATAAGTAAAAGATAGTCCATGTCCGAAATTCAAGGACATCAAGACGTGAATGAAAGAACCCAGCACGAGCTAGCAATAATAGCTCACCCTGAAATGCGATGTGCTGGAGACTGCTAAAGCTGAGGGCGAGCAGAAGACGATGGTACACTTGCTGCACTCCACAAAGGAACAAAGAAGAAAATACAAGTTGGGTCAGTACAAGGAAAACGTACTGAGTAGGTATCATCGGCAATTTCAAAATAAAAACCAATATATATTGAATAATAATATAAAATACACTACAATACTTAACAGGTGGTAAGAAACAAACACATGGACCAGTGACAACAACACCATAGTAGGTACACCATCGATCACAATATCAATCACACCTATGAGGACTCATGCCTCCACACCACACTCATTTGAAAAATGTGTTCTTTGAGATTGAGTATATTAAATTAATTCAAGATTCCTTTCCTTTAATCTTATTGTGTCGGAATGTGACACTCTGATCCCATATACTGTGTGGGAACGTGACACTCTAATCTCATAATAACGTATCAGAATGTGACACTCCGATCCAATCATCTCATTATTTTATTTCATCAAGCCTTCTTTATTTAAGGCGTCATTTTAATAGAGAAGGTTCGAGATTATAAATTCAACAGTCTCAGAATTTAGGCCAACCACAAAACACACAACCAAGACATACAACCACACAATGAAGTACATATGAAACTTCACAATATCACTCAATACATATCAATCGCTATTGAGAGTTTATCTATCAAACACAAATAAACCATAACCTACCTCCACCGAAGAATCGAAGTCAATCAACTACTTCTCCAATGCCTTTCCTTTCCTTATTACCTCCGAACCCTTCCAATCTGAAACCGCCGCTTCAACCCTTTTGCTATGTCTGTGCAACTCTTCGATTTTTCTTTTCTACTATATGCTATTTTCTATCATAAATATTATGTAATTAATTATAAAGGTGATAAATGTGACCCACTATTTGTTTTACTATTATTTTCTTTAACCACCTACTACGAATATTATTAAAATTACCCCACTAATTTCATAATTTTAATTATGACTAGTCCAAAAAACCAATTTAAAATCTATCGGAAAGTATTTAATTAAAAAAAATTCTAGCGCTAAAAACAACTGAATGGGTTGTTACACACGTGCAAAGCACGTGTCTTGAAGCTAGTATATACATATCAATTAACTAAGATTTTACCATACATAACAGAGCCCCTAATGAAATAATCGTTTGGAGCGCAACATTGGTGGTGTAAAGTCTTTGGAAATTTATTGTATATTTTTTAGGTTAAGGAGCAATAGAGGTTTTTAGTTTTTAAGTGAATGTAGAGGGACCAATAGAGGGTGTTTATATATATATATATATATATATATATATATAGTAAGTAAGAATATTATACATATAAATAATTGTTTTTTAATTGTATGACGTAATGGTTAAAATGCTGATTTAGGATACTAGCTCTATAAAATTATTTCTACAATTGAATTATGAAAAAAAAAAAAGTTAGTTATATGCTTACACTTTAAAATGTATATACGTGTCTTTATTTTGAGTAAGATTCCTTAGAGCTATTTGTAGTAACATTAGTTTTGAAAATTTTGGTACAATTTTTATATTATAATAATGTCATTTTGTAGTTGTACAAACAACCACATATTTATTATTTGATTACATATTGCACCTATATAACTAAATTTAATTATTTTTCTAAGTTTAAGTCATCTTTAATATTTTGTATTGAACAACTAAGTCATTTAAGTAGCTTAATTACTTGTTTCTTCAAATTTATATTACTCTTTTTACACATGTTTAATATTATCTTATTTTTAAAAAAAAAAATATGCTAGCAAAATTGGGACGCACGTGAAACGCACGTGTCCTGAAGCTAGTATATATTTATCAATTAACTAAGATTTTACCATCAATAGCAGAGCCCCTGAATAAATAATCGTTTGGAGCGCAACATTGGTGGTGGAAAGTCTTTTGGAATTCATTGTGTATTTTTTAGGTTAAGGAGCAATAGAGGTTTTCAGTTTTTAAGTGAATGTAAAGGGACCAATATTTGATATACTACAAGATTCAATTTTATATCAATTGCAATGTCTAATAATTAAGCATATGACAAGTCCTTTACATTCAAAAATCTAAAGATAAATTTCTGAAGTGTGATATAATTCATTTTATTTTCTGAAGTTAAATATTTTAATATTCATACTTTAGATACGAAAACAATTTATTGATATTAATTATACTTTGGAATATATTATAAAATATATTTGAAAGGAATTTTATAATTAATACATTTTGTGTCACTAATTAAATTTAAAGATAACAATAAACATATTCAGTGAAATCTCATAAATGAGATCCGGAGAGAGTAGAATGCACACACACCTCATCACTACCTCGTGAAGGTAGAGAGACTATTTATGAGAGACTTTCAGTTCAAATACAATAAATATCGGTATAAAGAAGGAGGAGACAATGAAGAGAAATATAGCAAATAATAATGAGATATTGACAACGTGTACCAAAGAAAACCAAAACAACAATAAAGCATATAATAGTCTAAACACCATAAATAACATACAAGGATAAATTATAAAAAATGATTATAGACAATGATAGTACATCCGCCTCAACATACTTATGATAGAATATCTTCTTTTTTAATCTTTATCTCTCGTACTATGATTACAAATTCACCTCAATATCTTCATCTTCATAACATGCATCTTTTGGACTTGAGAGTTCTGATTGGATAACACTCAGTCACATAGTCGAACAAACCATCACTCTATAAAACTTACCTTTGAGTTTCGCTAGTACCTTTTTATCACATAAGACTCTAGAAGCAAGTCTACACTTCATCCACCTTGCACCAATACGGTGTGTGATATTATCATTGATGTTTCCATTCCCTTGAATGTCACGATCGAGGAGTACTCCCTAGATGTAACACGACGTACAAGACTTCGAAAAGCCTTATATAAGCTTCATAGCCACAACAACAAATTTGATTATCAGGGACAAATAACTTCGTCATTTATAAATCATATTTCGTCACTAAAAATTTTGCGAGACAAAAAATAATTGTCACGCAATCGTCACTAAATGTGTGTTGCTAAATGTATACAAAGATGATTTAGTGTTTCGTCGCTAGTATTACATTAACTACACTAAAAATTGTATATTCACATGCAAATACATATATCTTCATCCTATACACTTATCATTATACAATACAAATATTCCCCTACCCAATTTCTTTTTTGTCTTTCTCTCTTTCCCGTTTTATATGTAAACAAATTATATAATTGATCTTTTGTATATGCATAGCGAATTATACAATTGGTTTCTTTGTAAAAGTATAGCGAATTATACAACTATTGTTTTGTATATGTATAGCAAAATAAACATATTTATGTTTGCTATGGAGTGCAAATATGCAAAGTATAGTTATAGTATACCAAAAAACTCCTAATATAATTAAGAGTTATTAATAATGTGATTTTTGTAGAAATTAACAATAAAAGTTCATCACAACTTAATCAAAAAAATATTACTAACAATTTAATCACTCAACACTTATTTATTTATAATATTTTATTATTTCTATGCAAGTTACAAATTGTACTACTTATTATAAATATAAATATAAATACTAAAGCATAACGTTTCATTGCATATTCAAGTTAATTTTCGTCTCCTAGTTCCAAAATTAGATAGTTTTGCTTTATTAAAAAATTCTTTTTTGCACTTTCGTCTTTAGCTCTTCTCTAACTAATCCAATGGTGAGATTTTTGACGTGCTAATTATAAGTTTGTTTCTTGAATACAGTTTTTATGTATTTTAAGATGTGGATAAAAATACTTGTTGGTCGAGTCGGAGGCTAAATGATGTAACATTATGAAAAATTACAAAATAGAGGTTAGAATAATTTTTGGGGTATTTTTAGGAATAATGTAGTTGAATCTCTTTTATTCAGCTTGAACGTTAATGATTTTGACTTGCTGATAGATGACGATAACGTCATACACATAGGAGTTTACCCTCAAAGATCTTGAGAAGAAAATGGCATATGTATACATTGTTACTACTCATTTAGTATATTGCAGGCATATAATTTTAGTGTGAATTTAAATATAATACTATTTTTTCAATAGATGTAAAATGAATATTTTAGATTGTAGGAGATATTGTACTACATGACATTGGATTTCATGTACTTATCATAAAGAAAGAGAAAGTCTATAATTAACCTTATAGTAGACTTTTCTGCTTAAAAAATGAAAATTTGACTGTTCACATTCTTACGAATTATAAGGACTCACATTTAATATGAATTTTTATATAAAATTTTTCTTAAAAAGGAGTGATAAATAGGATAATTATGCTCCATTTCTTCACACTCCCAACTTCACAATAATCACATAAATGTGACGTATTTACGTAAGTATACAATATCATCCTTTTCTCCTAGAATAGTAAGAATATGATACTAAGGTTGATATTTATTTTCTTCCATATAAATAATTGTTTTTTAATATATGTCATAATGGTTAAAATGTTGATTTAGGATACTAGTTCTATAAAATTATTCCTACAATTGTATTATGAAAAAAATGGTAACTTATATGCTTACACATGTATTGGATGGACCAGATATATGTATTTAATTTGACGAATGAAATTTGGGACGAATGATAATTTTGAAAACTCATTGAAAGATACATAATTAAGCCCTAAACTAATGAAATTTGTGTTATTTATCCTATTTAATATCTTGACTACAACATTGAATTAACGAGAACCTATAATTTTTGTTGAGCGTACAACAAAAGATTATAATTTCTTTTACCTTAAATTTAGTTATTATATATTATATATTTACTTGAGATTTCAAAACAAATAAATTCTTAAACTTTAAACTGTGGATATTCTATCAATTTCTAAATTATCATCTGATATTTGTCCTTATAAGAAGTTATTTATAAAAATGACCTAGTAATGTAAACATTAATTATATCAGAAATGTCTACTCCCTCCCCCCATATTATGCCTAATGTTGAGGATATGCATGGACAAGTTTCTTTGCTTTACTCTTTATTGTTGTTGTTTTTTTTCTTTGCGGGGTTACCTTATCTTTTGAAAAAATTATGCGAATAAATAAATATATACTAGTTAATTAGCTAATATAGTTATAATTTTAAATTAATTATTACTTGCAGCCTCTTTAGTTATAATTATGTGTGCCTCTCTCCTTTGTTCATCTTTTGCCTCTTTCCTCTATTATACATATAAAAATACAAATTATATATATATATATATATATATATATATATATATTATATATATATATATATATATATATATATATATATATATACATACATATAAATATACACAATTATATAACATATATACAAATAAAATTCGTCTCTCTCCACTTCTCTTTCGTTTGAATCTCTCCTCCTTCTATCGATCTCGCTTCTCGGATATACAAGTACATATGTATACCACTTACATATAGAAAACTATTTGACAAATATACATATACAATTCGATAGAAATACAAACACAATTCAACTCTCTCCACTCTCTGCCCTCTCTCCTCCTCCTCCCGATCTCGCTTGCCTCTCTCCTCCTCCTCCCGATATCGCTTGCCTCTCTCCTCCTCCTCCCAATCTCACTTGTCTCTCTCCTATCTCCTCTAACATGTATTTAAAATCATAATTAACAAACTATAGCGTGATGAATTCTAATTTAAATATTTTTAGCGGCTGTTTAAGAAATTTCCTCAATCTTTTTTTTTCTTTCTCATTAGACTTTCTTTGCTCATGGGCTAGCTTCCTCTTTTCTTCCTTTCCTTTCTTATTTACTTAACCAAAAAAATAATCTAATTAAAATATGTATATATCAAGACATTTATGACATGATCCAAGCTTTCCTCAATGGTATTTCCACATATATGCAATTAATTTAACATATGATGAAATGATTGTTATAATTATAGGAATTAATAAATAGTGAATTTGATTATTATTTTTGTTCTCCATCCAGTCTTTTTTAATCATTTTAGTGTCTGATTAATTAAATTTAGATCGAAAATATTCACTTTGGAATAAAATTTCAAAACTCAAATCCAAAAACTCTGCTTAAGAATTATGAATTAACTATGCACTATATAATTAAAAAACAATATATGCACTATTTTGGAAATAATAATTTTTGCATTGATATAAGTTTGATCAAATAAAATAGGCCTTGAAGAACAAGGAAGGAGATGAAAAATGTCACGACCCAAATCGGGGACGCGACTGGCACCCACATTCACCCTCCTATGTGAGCGAACCAACCAATCTAAACCTTAACATTTTAATACCATATCAACAAAAGTAATGCGGAAGACTTAAACTCATTAATAAAAACAACTCAAAACTATTATTATTATCCCCAAAATCTGGAAGTCATCATCACAAGAACATCTATACTCAAATTACTAAACTAAAAATGTTTAAGAACAAAATAACTAAAAAGCTAGTCCATGCCGGAAGTTCAAGGCATCAAGACTTGAAGGAGAAGATCCAGTCCAAGCTAGACGCATTAGCTCACCCTAAATTTCCGAAGGTAGTGAAGACTGGCTAGATCTACTGTTGAGTTGAAGACGATGGCACGTTTGCTGCATTACACAAATAACAAGAAGAAAATATAAAAGTAGGGGGTCAGTACAACCACAAGTACTGAGGAGATATCATCGGCCAACTCAAAATAGAAGATAATATATATCAAGTAATATCATAAAATCAACTATGATACTTAACATGTAGCAACAACAATTACTATATCATTAACATTTACCGTCAAGTTCACACATGAGGACTCAAGCCCCAATTCCATACTCATTTTTGGAAATTAAGTTCATTATGTTGAGTATATTCACATCTTTCAAGATTCATTATCTTTCTTCCTCTTGTGTCGGTACGTGACACTCCGCTCCATATACTATCCTGGTGTCGGAACGTGACACTCCGATCCTCTATTTCTATCCTGGTACCGGAACGTGGCACCCGATCCTCTATTTCTATCCTGGTACCGGAACGTGGCACCCGATCCATATTCTATCCTGGTGTCGGAACGTGACACTCCGATCCTCATATTCTATCCTGGTACCGGAACGTGGCACCCGATCCATATTCTATCCTGGTGTCGGAACGTGACACTCCGATCCTCATATACTATCCTGGTGTCGGAACGTGACACTTCGATCCTCATATACTATCCTGGTGTCGGAACGTGACACTCCGATCCTCATATACTATCCTGGTACCGGAACGTGGCACCCGATCCCCTAATTCATCAAGCCTTCTGTCACACTAAGGCATCATCAATCTCATTATATAATTTATCAAGCCTTCTTTTACACTAAGGCATTATCATTCTTATTATATAATTTATCAAGCCTTCTTTTACACTAAGGCATCATCATTAACAAGTGAATTAGGGTTCTTTCAAGATTTGGGATTCAATAGCTTCATCATGCTTGTTAATTCATCACAATTTCATAATCACAATCATGCAAGCATACAATTAAGCATATAGAAGGGTTTTACAATACTATCAATACATATCATTCGCTATTAAGAGTTCACTACGAATATCGTAAAAAAAACCATAACCTACCTCCACCGAAGAATTGGAATCAACAAGCAATTTCCTAAGCTTTGATATTCCCTCTCCTCTTGATCGATCAATCTCTCTCTCTCTCTCTCTTTGTTCTTTCTGTTTTGTTTTATTCAAACCCTCTTTATTTTGAGCTAATTAACATATAATTAAGTGTAAAAGAGGACAATAATACCCCACTAATTAACCCAAAGTTACCTCTTTTATCCCTCAAGAATTGGACTTATTAATATTAACCCTCAATCTTTATAATTAAGGAAAGAATAGTCCAAAACGTCCCTTAAAACGTGTAAAGAAATCCCCTTCTGCCTGGGATTTGCGCAACCTGTGACGGCCCGTCGTGCCTGTGACGGCCCGTCGTGCCTGCGACGGTCCGTCACGCAGGTCGTCGCAACAGCCCAAAATCCCATTTTTCACTAAGTGCACTGTGACGGTCCGTCACACCTGTGACGGTCCGTCCTGCACTTCCGTCATGACGGTCAGAAACTCGTTTCTTGTACAAAATACTCAAAATTTGAAGTGTTTTGAAACGGTGCCTCACGACGGTTTGTCGTGGATGTGACGGCACGTCCTGTAGGTCCGTCACAATTTACAAAGAGTCGATTTTCAGTGCCCAGTTTCAGAATTTCTAAGTATATTGAAACGAGACCCTGCGACGGTCCGTCGTGCTTGTGACGGTCCGTCGTGGGTTCCGTCGTTTCAGCCAATTTTCCAGAAATAAAATATGCTGCTCAAAAAGACTAAACAGGTCGTTACAATAGATACCAATTTACCCATCGTTCGTCCCTGAACGATCAAAAGAAGAAAAACAATGGCGAAAAGGAGTACCTGAATCTGTAAACAGATGTGGGTATTTTTCTTGCATATCTGCCTCCTTCTCCCAAGTAGCCTCTTCAACCGGTCGATTCTTCCATTGAACTTTGATGGATGCAATCTCTCTCGACCTCAATTTGCGAACTTCTCTATCTAATATAGCAACTGGTTCCTCCTCATAAGTCAAGTTTTCATCAAGCAAAACTGAATCCCAACGGATGATGTAGTTTCCATCCCCATGGTATCTTTTCGACATGGACACATAAAATACCGGATGCACTCCGGACAGCCCTGGAGGCAAGGCTAATTCATAAGCCACCTCCCCTACTCGCTTAAGTACCTCAAATGGTCCAATGTACCTTGGACTTAGCTTACCCCTTTTTCCAAACCGCATCACCCCTTTCATGGGTAAAACCTTCAACAAGACTTGTTCACCTTCCATGAACTCCAAGTCTCTAACCTTTCGGTCTGCATACTCCTTTTGTCTACTTTGCGCCACTAGAAGCTTTTCTTGAATAGCTTTCACCTTCTCCATAGAATCTCTCAACAGATCAGTCCCGTAAGGTCTAACTTCAAAAGCATCAAACCAACCAATGGGAGACCTACATCTCCTCCCATACAATGCTTCAAATGGAGCCATATCAATACTGGAGTGATAGCTATTATTGTATGAAAATTCTGCCAAAGGTAAGAAGTTATCCCAATGGCCACCAAACTTTATCACACATGCACGAAGCATATCCTCCAATACTTGAATCGTTCGCTCAGACTGACCATCGGTCTGAGGATGAAACGCAGTACTAAGGTCCAACCTAGTACCTAATTCAGCATGCAATGTTCTCCAAAATTTAGAAGTAAATTGCGTACCTCTATCTGATATTATGGAGAGTGGAACCCCATGTAATTGAACAATTTCTGAGATGTAGATTTTGGCTAACTTCTCTGCATTGTAAGTCACCTTGACCGGAATGAAGTGAGCAGACTTAGTTAACCTATCAACAATCACCCAAATGGAATCAAACTTACCCAATGTCTTGGGAAGACCAACCACGAAGTCCATCGCGATTCTCTCCCACTTCCATTCAGGAATGGGCATTCTCTGAAGTGTTCCTCCAGGCCTCTGGTGTTCATACTTTACTTGTTGACAATTTGGACATTTGGCAACAAACTCAACAATATCTCGCTTCATTCTACTCCACCAGAAGTGTTGCTTTAGGTCGCGGTACATCTTGGTTGCACCAGGATGTATAGAATATCCGGAACTATGAGCCTCTGTAAGAATAGTGGTGATCAAATCATCGATGCGGGGTACACATACCCTTCCCTTAATCCTCAAAACGCCTTCCTCATCAATTTTTGCTTCTTTAGCCTCTCCTTGTAACACTTTATCTTGAATTCGCCTTAGTTTCTCATCATCAAACTGTTTTCCCTTGATCTTGTCAAGAAAAGAAGATCTTGCCTCTACACAAGCTAACAATCCTCCCTTCTCATTTATTTCTAACCTCATAAGGTCATTAGCCAGAATCTGCTCCTCTCTAGCCAATGGGCGTCTAGAAGCTTGCAAATGAGCTAGACTTCCCATGCTTCCGGCCTTTCTACTCAAAGCATCCGCTACAACATTAGCCTTCCCCGGATGATACAAGATAGTGATGTCGTAGTCCTTCAGTAGTTCCATCCATCTCCTCTGTCTCAAGTTCAAATCCTTCTGAGTGAAGACATACTGTAGACTACGATGATCCGTATAGACCTCACACTTAACCCCATACAAATAGTGTCTCCATTGCTTTAGTGCAAATACTACCGCGGCCAACTCCAAATAATGGGTCGGATAGTTACGTTCACGCACCTTTAATTGCCTCGAAGCATAAGCAATCACATTCTTCTCTTGCATTAGCACTGCACCCAACCCAGAATAGGATGCATCACAATAAACAATGAAGTTTTTACCCTCTACTGGCAAGGTAAGAATTGGTGCGGTAGTCAACAAGGTCTTAAGCTTCTGAAAGCTTTCCTCACATTCATCTGACCACACAAATGGAACATTCTGCTTCGTCAAGTTCGTCAATTGGGAAGAAATAGAAGAGAATCCCTTGACGAATCGGCGGTAGTAGCTAGCTAGCCCCACAAAACTCCTTATCTCTGACACATTAGTAGGTCTTACCCAATTTTTCACCGTCTCAATCTTGGATGGATCCACCATCACTCCATCCTTAGAAACTACATGTCCCAAGAAGGACACTGAATCTAGCCAAAACTCACACTTGGAGAATTTCGCATAAAGCTTTTTCTTCCTCAACAACTCTAACACCATTCTCAAATGCTCCTCATGCTCCTTCTTACTCTTGGAGTATATCAGTATATCATCAATAAACACAATCACAAAGAGGTCCAAATATGGCTTGAAAATCCCGTTCATCAAGCTCATGAAAGCGGCAGGGGCATTCGTAAGACCAAAAGACATTACCACAAATTCATAATGTCCATACCTAGTTCGAAAAGCAGTCTTTGGCACATCCGTTGCTCGTATTTTCAATTGGTGATAACCGGACCTCAAGTCAATTTTAGAGAAGACACAAGCACCTTGTAACTGATCGAACAAGTCATCAATGCGGGGAATGGGGTACTTGTTCTTAATAGTTACTTTGTTCAACTGTCGGTAATCTATGCACATTCAGAAACTCCCATCCTTCTTCTTCACAAATAACACCGGAGCACCCCAAGGAGATGCACTTGGTCTAATGAAGCCTTTGCTCAACAACTCTTGAAGTTGTGCTTTTAACTCTCTTAACTCCGCGGGAGCCATCCTATAAGGAGGTATAGAAATGGGGCGAGTACCCGGTTCAAGATCAATACAGAAGTCAATATCCCTATCTGGTGGCATACCAGGAAGATCTGCAGGGAACACATCCAAAAATTCACGGACTACCGAAACTGACTCGATTGAAGGAACTTGAGTAGTGTCATCCTTGAGATGTGCCAAGAAAGCTAAACACCCCTTACTAACCATTCTCCTAGCACGAAGATAGGACACGATACGAATCGGTTTGGAAGTGTAGTCACCCTCCCACACTAACGGATCTGTCCCAGGCTTGGCTAACGTCACTGTTTTAGCATTACAATCCAAAATCGCAAAATTCGGAGAAAGCCAAGTCATACCCAGAATTACATCAAAGTCAACCATTTCTAAGATAACCAAATCTACATACGTGGTGCTCCCCACGAAATTCACCAAACAAGCCCTATGCACTTTTTCGACTATCACAGACTCACCCACCGGAGTAGAAACACGAATAGGCATGTCAAGTAATTCACAATGTAATTTAAGACCATTAGCAAATGAGGAAGATACATAAGAAAATTTGGATCCGGGATCAAACAATACATAAGCCATGCAATCACAAACCAAAAGATTACTTGTGATGACAGCATCTGATGTCTCCGCTTCAGATCTCCCAGGGAAAGCATAACAATGGGCCCTTTTGTTTGTTTGTCCGTTGCCCCTACCCTGTTGTGATGTAGTGGCTCCAGTTTGCCCATCACCTCTGCCGTTTTGGTGACCACCATTACCTCGTCCACCACGCCCTCCAGAAAAACGGCTCTACCATGACCACCTCTACCTCTAGCTATTGGGGGTCTATAACTCTGTTTTGGACAATATCTCTTAATATGTCCAATCTCCCCGCATCCATAGCACTCTCTGGGTTCATTCATAGGTCTCTCGGAGAAGTGTTGACCGTTCTGAGGTGGACCCCCAACTACAGTCTGTAGTGAAGACTGAATGGGTCGAACTGAGTAACCTCCAGAACTCTGTCCTCTAGTATACGAACCGTTGAACTCACCTCCCTTTCGAAACCTCTTTGATGTCGATGTCGTGGTGAAGTCATCTGGCTTCACTCCTTCCACCTCTATCATAAAATCTACCACCTCTTGGAAGGATTTTGCCGTAGCCGCTATCTGTAAGGCCGAAATCCGCAATTCTGACCTCAACCCCTTCATAAAACGGCGAATCCGTTCTTGGGAACTGAAACAAAGTTGGGTGGCATACCTAGATAATGCGTGGAATTTAGCCTCATATGCATTAACCGTCATGCTTCCTTGCTCTCAAGAACTCATCCCTTTTTCTATCTCTCAAAGTCCTTGGGATATACTTCTCCATAAACAAGCTAGAGAATGATTCCCAAGTCATAGGTGGTGCCTCTGTTGGTTGACACTCAACATGTGAACGCCACCACATTTTGGCGTTCCCTTGAAACTGATAGCTCACGAACTCAACACCAAAATGTTCTACTATCCCCATCTTGTGTAGTAGCTCATCTTGTGTACTATCAACCAGAAAATCGTAGGCATCCTCTGATTCTGCACCCTTAAAGACTGGGGGTTTCAACTTCAAGAACTTACTGAAAAGTTCATGCTGATCGTTTGTCATTATAGGCCCAGTAGTCAGACGTGGAAATGTGCCTATCTCCAATGTTGCATCCATGCGGGGAGCCATAGTAGCCGCATGTCGTATCTCTGAAACCGGAGGTGTTGGTGCAGAAACCACTGGAGGTGCCTGACCCTGATCAGACAACCCGCTAAGATAAGCAAGTACTTGGTTGATCATCTCTGGGGTAGGTTGGGGTGGCAATTCCTCATGTTGCACTTGCTCATTCTCCCCTTCCTCACCCTCTCTTACCACATCCTCGGTCGGTAGAGGAGTCACTGCCCTAGTATCAGATGGGATAGAGGCTCGTCCTCTCCCTCTAGAGGACGTCCTCCCACGACCTCTTCCACGGCCTCGTGCCGTTGTTCTCCCTCGAGCCACAGCCCCAGTGGCTGGCTCAGTCATTTCTTGTCTTTTCGTTGTTGCTGCTGGTGCGGTCGTTGCTCTAGTTCTAACTATCTGCGAAATAGAGTGAAGATAGTCAGATACCAATTTGTATCACCTAGATACCAATTGGACTCAAGTAGTAGCACGAAAGAAAGAATGAAAGAATGGAATTTTCCTAAAGTCTTATAGCCTCTCAAAGAAAAGTAAAGGTGTCCCCCTACCGTTCCTTAAGACTCTACTAGACTCGTTCTTGTGTGATGAGACCAACGAACCTAATGCTTTGATACCAAGTTTGTCACGACCCAAATCGGGGACGCGACTGGCACCCACATTCACCCTCCTATGTGAGCGAACCAACCAATCTAAACCTTAACATTTTAATACCATATCAACAAAAGTAATGCGGAAGACTTAAACTCATTAATAAAAACAACTCAAAACTATTATTATTATCCCCAAAATCTGGAAGTCATCATCACAAGAACATCTATCCTCAAATTACTAAGCTAAAAATGTTTAAGAACAAAATAACTAAAAAGCTAGTCCATGCCGGAAGTTCAAGGCATCAAGACTTGAAGGAGAAGATCCAGTCCAAGCTAGACGCATTAGCTCACCCTGAATTTCCGAAGGTAGTGAAGACTGGCTAGATCTACTGTTGAGTTGAAGACGATGGCACGTTTGCTGCATTACACAAATAACAAGAAGAAAACATAAAAGTAGGGGGTCAGTACAACCACAAGTACTGAGTAGATATCATCGGCCAACTCAAAATAGAAGATAATATATATCAAGTAATATCATAAAATCAACTATGATACTTAACATGTAGCAACAACAATTACTATATCATTAACATTTACCGTCAAGTTCACACATGAGGACTCAAGCCCCAATTCCATACTCATTTTTGGAAATTAAGTTCATTATGTTGAGTATATTCACATCTTTCAAGATTCATTATCTTTCTTCCTCTTGTGTCGGTACGTGACACTCCGCTCCATATACTATCCTGGTGTCGGAACGTGACACTCCGATCCTCTATTTCTATCCTGGTACCGGAACGTGGCACCCGATCCTCTATTTCTATCCTGGTACCGGAACGTGGCACCCGATCCATATTCTATCCTGGTGTCGGAACGTGACACTCCGATCCTCATATTCTATCCTGGTACCGGAACGTGGCACCCGATCCATATTCTATCCTGGTGTCGGAACGTGACACTCCGATCCTCATATACTATCCTGGTGTCGGAACGTGACACTCCGATCCTCATATACTATCCTGGTGTCGGAACGTGACACTCCGATCCTCATATACTATCCTGGTACCGGAACGTGGCACCCGATCCCCTAATTCATCAAGCCTTCTTTCACACTAAGGCATCATCAATCTCATTATATAATTTATCAAGCCTTCTTTTACACTAAGGCATCATCATTCTTATTATATAATTTATCAAGCCTTCTTTTACACTAAGGCATCATCATTAACAAGTGAATTAGGGTTCTTTCAAGATTTGGGATTCAATAGCTTCATCATGCTTGTTAATTCATCACAATTTCATAATCACAATCATGCAAGCATACAATTAAGCATATAGAAGGGTTTTACAATACTATCAATACATATCATTCGCTATTAAGAGTTCACTACGAATATCGTAAAAGAAACCATAACCTACCTCCTCCGAAGAATTGGAATCAACAAGCAATTTCCCAAGCTTTGATATTCCCTCTCCTCTTGATCGATCAATCTCTCTCTCTCTTTGTTCTTTCTGTTTTGTTTTATTCAAACCCTCTTTCTTTTGCCTTAATTAACATATAATTAAGTGTAAAAGAGGACAATAATACCCCACTAATTAACCCAAAGTTACCTCTTTTATCCCTCAAGAATTGGACTTATTAATATTAACCCTCAATCTTTATAATTAAGGAAAGAATAGTCCAAAACGTCCCTTAAAACGTGTAAAGAAATCCCCTTCTGCCTGGGATTTGCGCAACCTGTGACGGCCCGTCGTGCCTGCGACGGTCCGTCACGCAGGTCGTCGCAACAGCCCAAAATCCCATTTTTCACTAAGTGCACTGTGACGGTCCGTCACACCTGTGACGGTCCGTCCTGCACTTCAGTCATGACGGTCAGAAACTCGTTTCTTGTACCAAATTCTCAAAATTTGAAGTGTTTTGAAACGGTGCCTCACAACGGTTCGTCGTGGATGTGACGGCACAACCTGCAGGTCCGTCACAATTTACAGAGAGTCGATTTTCAGTGCCCAGTTTCAGAATTTCTAAGTATATTGAAACGAGACCCTGCGACGGTCCGTCGTACTTCTGACGGTCCGTCGTGGGTTCCGTCGTTTCAGCCAATTTTCCAGAAATAAAACCTGCTGCTCAAAACGACTAAATAGGTACAAAAAATGTACGTCTTCTCACTACTCTATATTCAGGGAACATTAAACATAATTAAGCCCTAAATTAATTATGTTTAATATCTGGACTACAACACTGAATTAACGAGAACCTAATAAGTTTTGTTTAGCATACAACAAATGTTTATAATTTTATTTACTGTAAATACCGCTATTCGCGCCCATTGCTAGGGCTCGAAAATACAGAAGGAAGAAAAAAAAACAAGGCAAGTGAGCAGGTAATCTATTCTTGCAATGATTTTCTGGCAGCATCTTCTTCTGCTTTCATTTTCCTTTCCCACTTTCTCTTCCTGTAATCAGCCAACATTTCAGGCATTTTTTGCATCAGTTCGGCTGTTTTTGCCCGTTTTTCTGCTGATATTCTGTCACACTTGTGCCCTTTCTGCTTCGTTCTCATTTCCTTTCTCGCTGGATCGTATGGCCAATCTTGTCCAGCAACAACAACTTCCTTGCGTAGACGAGCTCGATGGCAAGCACTCATCCCCAGAGGTTTCCAGGCTCCAAGCTCCCAGTAACCCCAAACTCCCTTTGAAAGCTCATCCTTGTATTTTGCCAACTTTTCTTGCCATGGATATTGATATTGCCCAACTGCTTTTGCTACAGACTTTCCAGCCATTCGTCCTGGAAACAATTACATATAATATTTTTCTTTCACAAATTCGAATTTTAGACAGGTAAGTCTATCAAGGCATACTAAAATGAGATGTACAGAGGTTATCCAGAGAAAGTTCCAAGGTTATTACATGATTGTAAGAGGATGCCACAATCATATAGCAAATGAAAAAAATAAAGAGTTCGAAAATACAAGATTAGTCCCTCTGAGACAACCACATCAAATTTACAACATATTTCTGAACTGCAAATGACATATTGTTGCCAGAGAAAGTAAAGAGCGCACAATACCTCCATACTTAAATTACTAGGATCAGAAACACTATTCTCTCTTCTAGTTTGCTAACACAGATGGCATTTGCTCTAGTTTTAAAGTTGCTCTCACCTTCACCCTACTGATTGCTTCACAGTGTAGTGACTAGATATATGTTTTACATGAATGTATAACCAATACTGTTAAAGAACTCTAACAGTACTGGCTGTAAAGAAGAGGTTAGGGATTTGGATTGCAATCGTTGCTTCTATTTTGTGGATCTTTGTTTCAGAGAGAGATATCAAAGGTGTTTTTTAGGAAAATTTGAGATTGCACATTGTTAAAATACAATTGCTAGTAATTAGTAGCCATGTGATTTCATCTCAAAAAAGTACAAGAAGTTGGATATCTTAACAGGCTGTCTAATTTAACTATAGACACAGCTAAGAACTACATCTCTATACCTCTTTTGCACATTGCTATCATTATCTTACTTATCAAAAATGGTATTAGGACTTGTTGAAATAGATAATTCCAAATTTTTCTATGACATTTTATGTTGCAATACATGCATATATACAAATCATCTAATTGCATTTTATGTTACATTAAAATATACCACATATAATCATGACATTTGTCACCAGTAATCCAAGTCATTCGTAACACACAGCGCAGAAGCTTTTCCCTTACTATCCTATGGTGCCTCAACAACTTGAAATACTTGTATTTGAGTTCTCTGTTCTTCTAGCAGGGATAAGGCTAAAGGAATTTCTTGTAACAAAACAACCTCATGAAGGACCCAATGTTATGTGCATATTAATGTAAAATGTAGTCTAAAAGAGGACGCAAGACCAGTATAAAGACCCGAAAACAGTTGTAGATTCTACATGAAAGCAAAAAAATTTAGTACTAAATTTGCATACTTTTAAATTTCTAAATCATGATAGGTTCCGCATTATAATATTTCATTCACTTCTAATATTCTTTTCGAGAACTCAAAATTGTAGCCCTTGAACCCATCTTTTTGGATGTGTACAAACGCAGATGCACAAAACAAATTTTTTAATGCAGACAGAATTGAACGTAAGATTTAATCCTGAATAACTGAGAGAGAGAGTGAAGAGACGATGCGGATGGACTAGAGATGGTGAGAAGCTTGCGATATTATATTGCAGGTTTCAAAAAACTAAAACCCTAACACTACTAAAGCCCAAATTTTTCAACAAACATTCACCTAATATTGATCATAGTAACATGTAAGCTGCAGGCAAAAATAAAGATATTATCATGACAGTGAACATCGTTAAAACACATAGATTTAATACTATAACTACTTACCAGACATTTTCTCTTTTTGAATCTAATTACCAAATACAAGCCAAACCTGCCATAAACCATCAAAAATACAGTCAAAAACTGAAAATTCAAGCAGCAAAATTGATATCAGTCGTTCAAAATTCAAAATGATATGATTCAACAGATAAACCCTTGAAATTGCATCCACATTGAAATGTCTGCAATTATCAGAGAATCGTACAAATACAGATATGCAAAACAAAAATGAATACGCAGATGCAAAAAACAACATAAAGATTCAATGAAGAACGACTTACAGAAATAGCGATCCGAGTGCAGAGCTTGCAATATGATACTGTAGGCTTCAAAAACCTATAACCCTAACACTACTCCAAGCCCAAATTCATCTTTATGGAACACGGCCCATAACTCTCGTTATATTTAGAAGATTTTACATAACAAAATAATGTTAGAAAAAAGACATTATGTATGTATTTCAGCATAAATATTGATAATATAAAAAAAACTCAGTTTTTAAGTAAAACATTTAATTTTTTCATAATTAAATAAATATAACTCTTTTATTTGTATTTAGAGTCAGCAACATGTTGGAAGTCAACTCGATTAATATTGTCACTAGATAACTCAAAGCTAACTGGGACAATTTCTTTTTTGGCATAATACATAAATTAAACCCTTTACTTGACTTTAAATTATAATTTTGACCTTTAACTTTGATAGTGCACAAAGAGACACTTTAACTATCCAAAATTTAAACAAAAAAACACACAAATATTTCAAGCAAAACGCATGTTACACACATGCTCTGAGGTGGAAAAGTAAACCACTCAGTTGCTGCCAACTAACTAAAATAAATACACCTAGATTTTAAAAATTATAAAAATAAATTATAATATAGAATTAGATGAAAGTGAAAACAAGTTCATTTTTAGGAAAAAAAATATTAGTACTTCTTCTCTTCTCTCTCTTAAAAATTCCTAATCTGAAATTCATGCCCCTTATATTCAAATCAAAGAAAAAATTATTCAAGATATTTGCTGAAATTTCATTTACGGGTTATATAATCTTCTCCCCCAATTTAGTCAAGGTATCAAGATTCAACATCTTACAAACAAGAATTTGCATAATGTTGGTCAAATGTTCAAACTAATATGAGAATCTCAGGAGGAAACTAATGTTTTTATTGCAAAATTATCTCAAAGCAGCCATAAATATGGAAAGACATGAGAATCAATGAACTTCTCCTTCTTTTCTTTAGTTTGAAGTATATTTATGCTTTAAGTTGTCAAATACTTAATGAAAAAAAAGGGTGCTTTGCGTATTGTGATTGTCATAGTGAAGAGAACTGCAATTATGAATTTTGGTGGCCAAAAAATGAACTTACAGTGCTTAAAATTAATAAGTAAAATGGTGCACTAAAAGTGTTTGATAAATTGTATCATAGAATTTTTCAAGGATTTTTGTCAAGTTTAGTAGCAGTCTGATATCTAATCAAAATGCCTTAAAACTTAAATTGCATTCAACTTGTATAATTGTATACTAAGCTCATCTTGCCAAAAAAAAAAACTTCATTATAATTTTTTTTCTTAATAACAAAAAAGTAATTCAATGTCACTTGCATTTTGCAATGAACAACAAATAATGCAAAAAAGAGGGGAAAATTATTGAAAAATTAGAAAGAGAGCTTAATTGTCATTTCAGTGTTTTTTTTACTATTGGACCCCTGGATTTTTACATTTGACGCGCCTAATTTGGGTGTATTTTACGCATTTTGCCAGGTAGGATCCGAGTATTTTTTTCTTTATGTTTTGTATAGTTAAAGTGTCTATTTGTGCTCTAACAAAGTTAAAGGTCAAAGTTATAATTTGAAACCAAGTTAATGTAACGACCTGTTTAGTCGTTTCGAGCAGCAGAATTATTTTTGATAAAAACTGACTGGGTCGACGGATCACGCGACGGACCGTCATGGTCACGACGGACAGTGACGGACTCCGTCATCCCACACTTGTGTAATTCTCCTACTGATCTCCTCATTACCCTCAACGACAGGTAGGACGAACCGTCATAGGCACGACGGTCCGTCGAGAGTCTTCGTGCCAAAACACTTAAACTCTGAAATTTGGGTACGGGGATCAACTCTCTGAACTTCGTGACGGAATTGGAGCACGGACTGTCGTAGACACGATGGACCGTCACAAAACACTTCACTGAAATTGACTCTCTGAACTCTGTGACGACCCTGCAGGACGGACCGTCGCAGGCACGATGGGCCGTCACGAGTGGCGTAACCTTGACTGGGTCGGATTTCTGCTAACAGTTTTTTTAAGGGGCGTTTTGGACTATTCATGATTATAATTATAAAGTTAGTGGGTTAATGTTAATAATTTATTTAGTTGGGGATTAAAGAAGATAATATGGAAATAAATAATGGGGTATTTTTATCATAATGAATTATATGGTAATTAGGGTAAAAACAAAGAGAATCTGAAAGAAGAGAAAATTAAAAAGAAAAAAAGAGAGAACGAGTGAGAGAGAGAAGAACGAAGAGACAGCAAGGGCATTGGGGAAGTAGATTGCTTGATCACGATTCTACGGTGGAGGTAGGTTATGGTTTATGCTATTTCATTGTCACGACCCAAATTGGAGACGCGACTGGCACCCACATTTACCCTCCTATGTGAGCGAACCGACCAATCTAAACCTTAACATTTCAATATAATATCAACAAAAGTAATGCGGAAGACTTAAACTCATTAATAAAAACAACTCAAAACTATTATTATTATCCCCAAAATCTGGAAGTCATCATCACAAGAACATCTATCTCAAATTACTAAACTAGGAATGTCTAAGAACAAAAATAACTATAAAGCTAGTCCATGCCGGAAGTTCAAGGCATCAAGACTTGAAGAAGAAGACCCAGTCCAAGCTAGAAGCATTAGCTCACCCTGAAGATCCGGTATGACGAAGACTGGCTTGATTTACTGCTGAGTTGAAGTTGACGGAACGTTTGCTGCATTACACAAATAACAAGAAGAAAACATAAAAGTAGGGGGTCAGTACAACCACAAGTACTGAGTAGATATCATCGGCTAACTCAAAATAGGGAACAATATATATCAATAATAATGTAAATCAACTACAATAATCAACATGTAGCAACAGCAATTACTTTATCATTAACAATTTCCGTCAAGTTCACACATGAGGACTCAAGCCTCAATACCATACTCATTTGGGAATTAAGTTCATTAGATTGAGTATATTCATTATCTTTCAAGATTCATTATCTTTCTTCCTCTTGTGTCGGTACGTGACACTCCGCTCCTCTAATTCTATCCTGGTGCCGGAACGTGGCACTCCGATCCTCATATACTATCCTGGTACCGGAACGTGGCACCCGATCCATATTCTATCCTGGTGTCGGAACGTGACACTCCGATCCTCATTCTATCCTGGTACCGGAACGTGGCACCCGATCCATATTCTATCCTGGTGTCGGAACGTGACACTCCGATCCTCATTCTATCCTGGTGTCGGAACGTGACACTCCGATCCTCATATTCATTCTATCCTGGTACCGGAACGTGGCACCCGATCCCCTAATTCATCAAGCCTTCTTTTATACTAAGGCATCATCAATCTCATTATATAATATATCAAGCCTTCTTTTACACTAAGGCATCATCAATCTCATTATATAATATATCAAGTGAATTAGGGTTTCTTTCAAGATTTGGGATTCATTAGATTCATCATGCTTTGTTAATTCATCACAATTTCATAATCATAATCATGCAAGCATACAATTTAAGCACATAGCAGGGTTTACAATACTATCAATACATATCATTCACTATTAAGAGTTCACTACGAATATCGTAAAATAAACCATAACCTACCTCCACCGAAGAATTGGAATCAACAAGAAATCTCCCAAGCTTTGTTATTCCTCTTCCCTCTTTGATCGATCAATACTCTCTCAATTCGTTTCTCTCTTTTCTCTCTTGTTCTTTCTCTTTTGTTTTATTCAAACCCTCTTTTCTTTACCCTAATTAAAATATAATTAAGTGTAAAAGAGGACAATAAAACCCACTAATTAACTTAAGGTTACCTCTTTTAACCCTCAAGTAATTAGACTTATTAATATTAACCCTCAATCTTTATAATTAAGGAAAGAATAGTCCAAAACGTCCCTTAAAACGTGTAAAGAAATCCCATCCTGCCTGGGATTTGCGCAACCCGTGACGGGCCGTCGTGCCAGCGACGGTCCGTCACACCGGTCGTCGCAGCCTCCCCAAACTCCAGGTGAACTGTGACGGCCCGTCACCCCTGTGACGGTCCGTCCTGCACCTCCGTCATGACGGTCAAAAACTCGTTTCTTGTACCAAATTCTCAAAAATTGAAGTGTTTTGCAACGGAATCTCACGACGGTTCGTCGTGGATGTGACGGCACGTCCTGCAGGTCCGTCACAATTTACAGAGAGTCGATTTTAATATCCAAATTGAAGAATTCTAAGTGTCATGGAACGAAACCTCCTCGACGGGCCGTCGTGACCACGACGGTCCGTCGTGACACCCGTCGTCCCAGCCAGTTTTCCAGAATTAAAATCTGCTGCTCAAAACGACTAAACAGGTCGTTACATTCATAGTAAACTCTAAATAGCGATTGATATGTATTGGGTAGTATTGTAAAGTATTCTATATGCTTAATTGTGTGGTTGCATGATGTGATTATGTAATTGTGATGGATTATGATGATGAGGCTGTTGAATCTTAAACCTTAAATCTCTCTATTAATGATGATGTCTTGACATAAAGGAAGTCTTGATGAACTAAAGTAATGAGAGTAGGGGATCGGGTGTCACAAATCGACACGTAGAATTAGGGGATCGGGTATCACGAACCGACACGTAGAATTAGGGGACCGGGCGTCATGAACCGACACGTAGTATTAGGGGATCAGAGTGTCACGTTCCGACACGTAGTAGTAGGGGATCGGAGTGTCACTTTCTGACACAAGAAGAATAAGAGAATGAATCTTGACTTATGTTAATATACTCAAATTTAAAGAACCTATTATCCAAATGAGTATGGTGTGGAGGCTTGAGTCCTCATAGATGTGCTGGGTGTTGTGGCCAATGGTTATGGTACTTGTTGTTGTCACCTGTTGAGTATTGTAGTTGATTTTATATTATTATTTGATATATATTGCTTTCTATTTTGAGTTGGCCGATGATACCTACTCAGTACGTGTTCCTTGTACTGACCCCTACTTGTATTTTTCTCTTTGTTATTTATGGAATGCAGCAAACGTGCCATCGACTTCGACTCGTCCGCAACTCTAGCCAGTCTTCATCACGTCAGATTTCAGGGTGAGCTATTGTTCCTAGCTCGGACTGGATTCTCTCCTTCGGTTTTGATGTCCTTGAAGTTCGGACATGGACCATTCATTTACTTATTTTAGTCTCTTAAATACTCTTAGATTTAGTAAATTTGAGGATAGATGTTCTTGTGGTGATGACTTCCAGATTTTGGGAATAATAAGTATTAAATTTTAGAAGTTATTTATTGGTTATATTAATGAGTTTTAAGTCTTCCGCATTGTATTTTGTTCGTTATGGTTGGAATATTGGTAAACGTTGGGGTTTAGATTTGTTGGTTCGCTCACATAGGATAATAAGTGTGGGTGCCACTCGCGGCTCGTTTTGGGTCGTGACAGTTAAGGATCCGATTTATTTATTATGCCTTCCTTTTTCACCAACTAACCTATGTACCGAAAAGTTTCAATGTTTTTTAATAAAGACGGTTTAGTACTCACAAGAATTCAAGCTTGAAATTTCTGATTAAAAATGAAAAAATACTTAATTATCACTCTACCACAATCCTAGTTAGTGTAAGACAAATTGGTTAAGTTGCAAGTTATGAGTTGTAATACGCAAACTTCCTCATCAATTTCAGAGGGAATAGGCGATGACCTCTCAATTCGAGCTACTTCCTCCTTCTCAGCTTGTTTTTAAAGCTCTATCTATGTATTTTTTGTCTCACTAAATTTTCATAAAACCTTTTGGGGCCACAAAATCCTTTCATACCTTGTGTAGAGATTACATTTACTTTCTTGTCGATCGTTAGGATCTGTATCCCTTGGTAGATCAATAAATAGAGGGAGAGGAAGAAAGAAAGAGAGAAGAAATATGATATGAAATATGGTGTTCATATTCATTTTCTCGACAAAAAAGGTGGAGCGAGGTGATGGTACATTTATAAAAGCAATACAATGAAGAAAAAATGGTTTCAAAATGGATTTTAATAAATAAATTTAACTTCAATTGAAGGAGTTTAAGCTTGAAAAAATTGTGGGAGTTGTTGGCTTGAGAAATAGAGAAGAAGAAGATAAAATAAAATAAATAAAATAGCTAAATAAAGCCTATTACGCGCTAGTATATTGAGTGTATCATACTTAGTTTGGCATGTCAGCTCAAAGTATCAAAATGACACATCGAAATCTTACATAAGGACTGATGTGTCTAAATAAACATCGCTTAGTCGAAGTGCCTAAGTGAAAGTTGATGTCAACTTTAGGGGTCACCGATGAATTTGACCATTAACTTGAATTGCTTAAGAGTTAAAAGAATATATATATTTCATGACATAATATATTTCATATTTTATTTTTTATTAGAGGTTATTTGGTATGATCAATGATGGATAAGGAAAGCCGAAATAAATTATTGGTAGTCTTTAATCTCTTGTATGGTTGCAAAACCTGAAATTACTTGTATATTTCAAGATTAATAGCTAGCATTAGGATACGCTATCTCTACATTTTAGTGGAATATGATAACTGAAAAGCTCATCCCGAAATAAAATAGGTAAAATGACTGAAGTATCCCTTTAACCCTTTTTATACATAATTTCACATTCATGTATATTCACATTACTTTTAAACTTTATATAATAACATTCACAACCTTCACAACTCCTTATTTTTATGTTGATTCTTTGTATTTTTCATTATAAATTATACTACATAAATATAATTTTTATTTATGAATATATCATATGTTGAATTTATTTGAGTAGTTCTTATGCTTGTTTATATTTTTAACATATTTTTTATTAAGTATATTTGGTCACTTGAAATTTTATATTATATATATATGAATTAATATGAAGGTAACTTTAATATTTTACAATTTAATAGTGTCATGTGCTTAAATTAAGTCATACAAATTATATATTTTTTTTACTTTAACAAATTTAAGATGATTTTTTTTATTTTTTAGCTAAATAAAATAAAAGTTTTGTGTTAAAATATACATGGTACAATCATGAGAATGTACACACAAAAATATTTCACGATATAAAATGGAAATTTTATTTTTGAAGAACGAATTACGAAAGTTTGCAAAGATAATATAACAACCTACAAAAGGTGGAGGGTAATTTTGTAAACAAATAACTTGTTCTTAGAAATTATGCAATGTACATTATTTTGGATACAACTAATCAAACCATCAATAAAAATACTCGATAACTAATTACAACATAATATATCCCAACATAACTTATCTTAAGATAACTAATCTCAATATCACTTGTTTTCAAACCAAACAACCCTTTAGGGGACATAAGATATATTCTTGCATCAATCGTGACTCTTAATCATGTGTTATCATTTACTATAGTTTTTTAAATAAAAACTTATGGTTTTCCAAATACTTCAGTCAGCGAAATAGTGAGATAAAAATCAACACATTCTTCATGTATGAGAAGTTATTGTAAAGGAAAAAGGATCAAAAATACCCTTAAACTATTTAAAATAGCTCATATATATACCCTTAAACTTTATTTCGGCTCAAAACTACACTTCCTGTTATACTATTGGGTCAAAAGTACACTTCTTATTAACGGAAGTTATTAAATGCCACGTGGATGCCAATAGGATTTCACTGTCATGTAGATTAAATTGAAAGGGTCAAAAATACACTTAAACTAGTCGAAATAGCTCATATTTATCCTTAAACTATATTTCAGCTTAAAACTACCCTTCATGTCAAACTGTTGGATCAAAAGTACCCTTCTTATCAATAGAAGTTGTTAAATGCCATGTGGATGCCACATTGCATGCCAATAAGGTTACACTGCCACATAGACTAAATCCCTAAATCCTCATTACTTCCCCACTCATTTCATTATTTCAAAAATGATATATTCACCCGTTCTCCATCATTTCGCGGCTAGGGTTTCATACTTTTCTTCGTGTCTGGGTTTCAAAGTGGATATTCATGCTTGTAGGTTGGTAAATATTTTTTCTTATTTTATTATGTTTATGATTTCAAAGCATGATAGTTAGAATTTTACAACTTTCCCCTAATTTCACAGCTAAGGCTTTGTAGCTTTCTTTGGGGTTGAGTTTCAAAGTGGATATTCATGGTTGTAGGTTAGTAAATATTTTTTCTTATTTTATTACGTTTAACCGACACTAGCCTATAATATAGTATACACTAAATCTATGTTGATAATTCTTTTCATATGATCTACCTCCTTGGTCCGGCAAGTAGCAATAAGGCGAGTTCTAAAATTGTTCATCGTTAAAAGAACTTCTAAGCGAAAGAATTAGCATTACATGCAAGACACTATTCTAGAATTATTATTTTAGCTAGACTTTACCTTGTTATTATGGAGTTTATTTACCCATGTTAATAATCACACAATTCATATTGATAACATAATAATTCATGCACTTACTTTTATGAGAATGAAGAAAATCCAGAAATTCACTTGAATAATACACTAAAACACCAACAATTGATTTCGAATAGTATGATCAAATACCAAAATCAAGAGTTCAATACTTAAACAAGAGAACTACAAAAATATCCAAAGTCTAACCCCAAAAATGAGGTTTTTTGAACTATTTATAATAAAAGAAAACCTACTAAAAGATTGACTCTATTTAAGGCAAATCTGTCCAAAACGCGTCTGAATCGACGATCCCTGCGACTGACCGTCATGGACATGACCATCATGGGCTCCGTCATTCCATACTTGGCATAATTTTCAGCTGCTTTCTTCATCAACTTTCTGTTACCCTCGACGGACAAATATGACGGACCATTGCAAGCACGACGGTCCGTCGAGGGGTTCTGTTCCACAACACTTAGAAACTTCTTGAAATTGGGTACTGGAACTACTCTTGACAACCACGACGAATATGCAAGGATGGATCGTCATGGCTGTGACGGTCCGTCATGAGCTTTCGTAGTCTCACACTTTGTCAAACTTCCCCAACTTCCTTCAGCAACCATTTTCTTCTCACTACGGTGTCACATACGGACCATAACAGTTACGACGGACCGTCGTGGGCTCCGTAGGTGGTCACTTATGCAATTTCAGCTCAAATCCTACGATGTCTTCTTTGGACAGATTTCGTGCAAATAAAGAGAAACCTACATCAAAAATAAATACAAAAAAGCTTTAGACACGCACTAAACTTAAGGAAAAAACATTGAAAGTACCGTGAAACCACGGTACATCAGTCGTCTTATACCTTACCATAAGTGTAGAACTAAACTACTAAGTGGATCCACTAGTTTATGCTAAAAGGAACTTAAACAATCATCTAAAAAATATGATCATTTTCTACCCATGGTGGCTACATGGTTTATCGGGGCTGTGAGTTATCTGAACTCCTCCCCATATTAGCTCTTATGTTTTAAAACATACTTCCTTTTGTGATTTGAGATTAGTGCTCAAAAACTTAGCTCAAAGTCTATCTTGGAAATCAAAGTTTCCCCTTTTGCTTTATTATGAAAGCATATACTCTTATTAAAAACTAGTTCAAAGGCTCTTTGGAAATCTCACCTTCCGTTTTTAATTAATGTGAAAGTATATTAAACTTCTTGGGAATACTTAGTTCCGAATGAATTTCAAGTTTGAACTTTTTGCTTAACTTTGAAACTTAAGCCTTAAAACAAAGTTAAAACATTTGTGAAAGATTTTTGAAAACTTTAAGAACTTATATTGACTTCTTAACTTTCCTTGAATTGAATTATGGATTCAAGGATCGTGATTTGTGATTGGAAAGATCTCATGATATTTATGAATATTTTAGATAGTTAAACATGAGAAAAGATCAAAAATCAATATTTAAAAATGGGTTCGCGATGCGGAGAAACATTTAAAGTTTAGTTTTGAAAATAAATTTTGAGGCAGCACCCTGTGGCGACTCTGCGATGCGAAACAAATTTTTCCAAATCTGGGGATGGCTCCGCAACGCGAATGCAGTGTCAAATTTCGTCCGATGAAATTTCTTCTTCGTTTTTAAACTCTAAACTCCATGGGTTCTTTTACCAAACTCTTAGAATCGATTAAATGTTCAAAGTACATCAGATTCTACTCAAAATAAACCTAAATTCATAAATTCAGATCAAACAGCACCTCAACAATTTCAACGAATCAAGGATTTAATATAATTTCAACAAACCCATTTAGAACTCAATTTGTAAGCATTCAAGAACTTAAGTTCGCTGAAATAAATCATGATTGGCGCAAGGGTGAACTAAACCAACGCTATGTGATCTCACATACCTTTGTAGAGATCACTCTTGACGAAATGCACAAGTTAATCTCGATGAATCTTTAGCGATTTCTTGAACTTTCTTCTCCTTCCTTATATTTTCTCCTTTCTCCAAGCCCTAGAGTGAAATTAATTTTTCTAAAACTGACTAAGGTCTGGCTTTACTCCAATTAAACTCCTAAAAATGAATTAGAATAATTAGGCAAGGGAAAGACTAAATTATCCCTATGAAATCCAGATTTAGACTTTCCTTAATCTTACAACTCAACTTCCAAAGCGCATAACTTACTCATACGAACTCGGAATTGCGCGAACTCAGTGACGTTGGAAAGATAATTCCAAGATATACCTAAAAATATTAATAAGTGCTCATATATCATCTTGAGATAGAAGTTATGGTCATTTGAAGCTAACCAAAAACTCATTTTTTTCTAACTTAAGTAAATTTTGAGACTTTTAATCATTTTCAAAAATGACTATTTCCAGTTCTTAACTTCTTCGTAGCTATTTCGAATTGTGAGATGTTACAGACACTATGTATGAGACAGTCTATTATACTTTGAATTAGGATGCTTGAATACAATCTCAGGGACACGACCCTTAAATAAGTCTAAAACATAATAATAATTGACATAAGGAAACAATGTAGGTTCATCCTTGAAACTATGTGGACTCCCCAAGTCTTCATCTCCAAGCTCCTTAGAAACCTATCTTCCAAGTGTTAAACATCAGATCTCCAAACCCTACACTTTATTAAAATGTAGAAATATGGGTTAGCACAAATAATGTACTAAGTATGGAAGTCATGAACAAAACTCATTAAAATATTCTCAAAAAGGGATTTTTTTATTGAAACCATGATTTATGCACTTTTGAACATCATCTTGAAAGAGTTGGACAATCACAAATCATAAGCAACTCACATATAGTTTATCAAAGCACAAACAATAACATCTCCATAAACATAGTCTCTAAACATAGTCATAATACCATATTACTCATTACAAGACATAATACTCATGCATAGTCAAATATCATGATCATTATATCATAATAGAAGATCATTATATCATAATAGAATAACTACATAAGTAACCCTAGGTTGCACTTGTGTCATGAATAGATAAAACCCCATAACCCTACCTACACTAAGTACCACCTTTGGATCACCTTACCTATACTTGTCATACATTAGTCTCATCCATAGTTCATACACATAGTAAGGAGACATTCATAATCACTAGCTCATGTCAAGGAAAGCAAATCATCAAACCAACTCAATTGGAGCATGCATTAACTCATAAGTCATCATAATAGAAAGGAACTACACCTTGGCTACTTTAGAAGTCATTAGCATAATTCATGAAACATTTTCATATCATAAATATATGGAATCGCACATCTTCATATCATAATGAAACCATTAATAACCTTTTACAAATCTACTTGTGCAATATATAAGTGAAGTATCATACCTTCACTCACACAAAGTAAAGCTCATTAAGGAGTCATAAGCATACTCCATATTCATATTCATAATTCATAGTACATAAACATATATAATATTCATTAGGTACATAGACATAAGAGTAACAAACCACGACTACTCTCAAAATCCACTCATGCCGTGTATGAATGATATCTCATACTACCTGTAACACCCTGTTTTATTCAAAAATGAAATAAAATAAAAATTGACTAAGTTTCGAAAAAACAATTAATCTTATGATTTAAGAGAAATTGGTTTTCCAAATTACAGAGTCGCCACTTAATTCTTTTTAGTAAAAATCAAGAAAAACTTATAATTATTTTCAAAAGATTAAAATAGACAAAATCAATTGAAAAGGGTTCGAAGTTCAGATGTACATTCCGAGAAAGTGTTAGGCCCTCGAAATGCCCGCTAACTCGAGGTTGACCGACAATTTCACTAATAAACTTTTAAAGTAATTATCAAATATAACTAAGTAAAAGTGAATTCATTTTTTATTTATTTAATTGTTTATTATTATCATTTTCTAATGAATTATTTTAGGAGGAAAGAGGGAGATCATTTTAAAAGGATAGTGACTTAAAGTGGTTGGTAAGGTTAAAAATAAAAGCTAAGTGACTTGTACAAAATAAATATTTATATATATTTTTTATATATAAAGAAAATTCGCAATCTCGGGAATTTGATTAAATTAAACCATAGAAAAAGCAAAGTTAGTTAAAATAATACAAATAGGAGTAAAAAGGAAGAGAGTATTAAATTTGGGCCTTAGACCCAAATCTTTATAGGGCAACTTTCACATATAGCAAACAAAAAATTCATATTTGTATGCTATAGCAAGCTTTGCATAATTGCGCTCCATAGCAAACATAAAAACTGTATAAGTCGCTATACATATACAAGTGTATAATTCGCAGGCCTAAATTGTATAATTCGCTGGCCTAAATTGTATAATTCGCTGGCCTATTTCGCTGCAATTGTATAATTAACTTTGCATACAGTTGAATCGAATTAAAATGTATGTATATTGCATAATTATAAGTGTATAGCAAGAAGATATATGTTTTTCTCGCTTTATACAAAAATAGAAACACAATATATACACTTCTGTTGTATAAAGTTAGAAAAAATTGTATTTCACTGCAATTGTATAATTCACAATTGTATAATTCTTTGGCCTTTTTCTCTGCAATATTTGAAGTAAAATGTTTGTAAATTATATAATTAAGTGTATAACACAAAGATATACATTTTTGCATGTGTATATACAATTTTCTCTCGCTTTATACAAAACAGAAACAGAAATTATACACTTCTGTGTATAGAGCGAGAGAGGCGAGAATGGGAGAGTGGCGAGCGAGACTTCTGGGAGAGAGACGCCTGGCAAATTTTTGCCAAGGTTTGCTATGGAGCACAACTAAATCAAACCCTAGCTATTCTATTTAATTTAGGTTATTAGTTTGTTATTATATACAATTTTCCCATCTTTATAACCTGTGCTAAATCTAAAGTGACTCAAAAATGGATCTTGCCTCATTTTGGACCCGTTGGGCATGCTAGAATTCTCGTTGGACTTCTGGCCCTATTTTCTTTTATACCATTGTGTATAGCTGTTCTTTTCTTTTGTATATTAGACTGTATACTCGAAGTATACATCCTAGTTCAGCTCCTCAAGCACCTCTACATTTTTTTTTGACATGTATATCATGTTTTCGACTGTATATCAATGTATACAACAGTATATAACTGGTATACAACCTATTCCTTGGGCCTTTGAGACTAGAACAATTCAATTTCCAGCCTTTTATTTGCAGCTTCCACCATGTCCTCCGACTTCTCTATAAAGGGGGTTGACTAAAGATGAGAATTGGATTTTGAACCAACTCCAGATTCAAGGAGAGGAAAAAGAGGGAGTTGAATGGACTTGGATTGGTGTCACATGTGAAAAAGTAAAAGAATCACATAAGAAACTAGTTGATCCAAATCTATTTAAAAGAACACATAATGAACTCTTGAAATGCCAAATAACAGCACCTTACTGTATCAACCTAGAGAAAAGATATCCTTGACATCAGCGAGAAAAGATCACCAAATGAGTAAAACACGCAAACATGGTGAAGTCAATATAATGATAGCAACAAATGTAAAAACAAGAAAATATTTACAAGTAAGACATTAAACTTTTGAGATGTTAGCAACTCCTAACAGAAAACCTTAAATAAGTATTCTTGTATATGAGAGAGAGCAACACTATACATAACTAATGAAACGTTAACTAGCATTGGTAATAGTCATCTACTCAGACCAAAACAAATTTGTTCCTTAGAATTTAATCGATTCATAATCAAATAGAAAGTAGCTCAAACTACAATTATCAGATATCCACAAATGATCCACTGCTATACCACTCAAGTACACATCATGAATCATATTATATAAATATGTCTTCCAAAGAAACCAACAGAGTGACAAATCTAACAATCACAGATTAACAGGCAATAGAATACCAAATGATTTAGCCTCAGGAATGAGATTTTTCAATACGACATATTTGAAAGCTAAGGATTGACCGACTGAAACGAAGAGAACACGCCAAAAGATTTATATTCAAACAAAACAGACTTTCAACAAAGAATATCGAAGTGAAAATAAAGAGGAAAGCATGATTGTAGCCAAGGAAAACCAAACAGAGACATGTTCAAACACATAATACTCGAAATCGAAATAAAAAGTAAACAAAAGCAGACGTTACCTTTTGTCGGGCAGCTGAACTGAGACAGCTGACGAGCTTAGAGGGTAGCAATTTCCGACGACTCCAAGAGATTCTGATAAACAATCGCGTTCGGAAAAAGAGAACAGTTTCTAAACACTCTATGGTAATATTGGTACACTTTTGGGTCTGGTTTTATTTTTAAAAAAATATGTATTTCAGTGTATGCTTTCCCTTTCTTGACTCGTCCAACTAGAGATCTTGTTTCTCCACACACACACACACACACACACACACCCCCCCCCCCTCTTTTTTTATGAAGAAGAACCAACTAAAGATTTCTCTTGGCGTTTTCTGGGTTTCTTTTCCTTTGTGAAGAGGATGGGGCTGGGTCGGGTCGTTGTGAAATGGGTAGGCTGATTTGGGGTTATTTCTTATGGGCTTTTGGTATGAAATGGTGGATTTCTTTTTAGGAAAAATTAGTAAAGTAGTCACAATTCCTAATTAAATTAGTAAAGCATCTACACTTTAAAATATTTAGTCAAAATATTAAAATATCGATATTTTAAAAATAATTTGTATCCAAATACTGTTTATTTCTCAAAACAGTCCAACATTAAATATATTAACTACCCTTTTAGACTTGTTCTAGACTTTAATATCACTAAATTTATTTCCATCTTTAAGATTTTCAATTTTTTTTTCTTTTTTACCATTTTCATCATTATTGTCTCTCACTGTTGAAGAAGAACTAACTATTCAAGTTCATATCAATTTGTTCAGATCTATCGATTAATTTAAGAAATCTCTCAATACATAAAGGCATTTTCGTAATCATCTTTTATTTTTCGAGATTTCATAAGATTTTGTTTTCGAAATAAAAAATTATGTTGAATTTTGGATTGTACATATTACAATTTTTTCATCATTTTTTCCGATTTTTATATGAGTTTGTTAACATACTCATCAAATATTTATGCATTTCAGAATTTTAGTATTTGAAACACTATTTTTATGATTCTATTTTCATATTTGAGATTTAGTAGATTGTAATTTGTAGTAAGCCACATAAGCGTTCATACATAATACATTGTTATATTTTTTTGTATATTCATATTTAATAATTTCAAATTTTGCTTATAGGGTTATTAATTCACAAATAAACACAGATTCAGATTTAAATTTGGTGAAAAGAATTGGAAAAAAGGAACATAGCAGACGAAGAAGAAAGAGAGTGTCAAAGAAGAAGGTTGCGAAATTGTATTCATATCAGAATAATATTCATATTAATTTTTGTTTGTCAATTATTTTTCTTTTACTCATCATTTGTATTTTTATTAAGAACATTGTATTTCTTTTTTATTTGTAGTCATTCAAATACGTATCTCATATGAATTTGTATTTCTTAAGCATAGATGTATCCTATTTTTTAATAGTCAATTTATATTTTTTAGAATATTGTATTCTGATTATATCATTTTCACTATGCATGCTATCTCATATGAATTTGTATTTCTTCAACATATATGTATCCTGTTATTCAACAGTTAATTTGTATTTTTTTTAGAATATTGTATACGTATTATATTATTTTACTATATATGCTATATGTTTTTCAGAATCTTGTATTCTTATTTTTTCATAGTCAATTTTGTAATTTTTTTTAGAATATTATATCTTTCTCAACAAATTTATTATTTCCACCAAATATGCTATTTTCCCCAAAAAATCTTGTACCCTTTCATAAATCATATTCATACATATTGAATCTTGTATTCTTATTTCTTTCATAGTCAATTTTGTATTATTTTTTTTTTAGAATATTATATCCTTCCTCAACAAATTTATTATTTCCACCAAATATGTTATTTCCCCCCAAAAATCTTGTACCCTTTCATAAATCATATTCATACATATTGAGATACGTGTGTGTAAAACTCCATGAATTTCCTATGAGAAAGCTTCCATCTTCAAGCCATAGATTGTTTTTTTTTTCTTCAATGAGGGTTATAGAGAGAAGATATTTTGGGTGAAGATGGGTCTTCTTTTAATTCCCTTGAAAGTGACTTAATTAAAGGAATTTCAAGTCTAAAAAGGTTATATAGTTTTTAGGATAGTAATAAAATGATGTGGACTCAACTTTGGAAAGGAACTAAGGACCCATAAAGTTATAACTTAAACGTATGCACCAAACCCCCCATTCGATGCACGATAAATCTCATCTACAACTCCATTCCTCATAACAACTAAAAGACACACAAGTTAGGCTCTAGTTTCACCTATTCATTTCCGTTAGACTCTAGCTTGGTCTTACTAGATTTACGGGTTGTTAAAAATAACAAGTTAAAAATTTCATACTAGGTAGGCTTGGATAAAATCTAATTGTAATGAGGTTCCTATCTCGAAGACATTTAAGGAGTCCATATGACTTATCAATAGTAAATTCGGGTAAGATATCAAACTTAGCGTGACGGGTTTTAGTTTAGAATGTTAAGATTGGAAAGTGTGTTGTGAAATGAGATCTTTTTAGAAGATTTTCAAATTTCTATATTCTCCAAGTCAGTATAGAGGGTGACATACCACTATTAGCAGTGGAATTTATTCTCGCTATAGCGGGATGTCATGCTACAATAGATCCACATTAACGGGATTGGACTGCTATAGCGGCATTAGTCACATTAATGTAGAAAATTCCCAGAACCGCCCATTTATCGGAAATTTCATTTTGTTGAAGAGTGGGTGACCTAGGGTATATTTCCTCGGTCTTTCATCATTATCATTGTTTAAGGTAAGTTAATTACTCCCTTAATTTGGTTATTTGATTGTTTCGCTTTGAAAACTATGGTGGTTACCTTGTGGAAGGATTTGAGTTGTTTTATGGTGAAAAAACTATGGTTTAAAGTATAATTATCATGGAATTAGTTCGAGTTGGCATTTAAGTAAAATCCAAGTGTTTTAGGTCATTTGGATCTTATGTTGTATTATATTGATTATTTGTAGACCAATAACAAGCTATGTTTCAAAACAAGGATATATTTCAATTCCTTTAGTGCATTTCGGGATTGATCCAAAGTAGGTAATGATTGTTTATTTATAGTTTATATTATATGTGCTTGTTAACTGCTTCGTTAGTCTTTCATGTATGTATAATGTATGGTTAGAGAAATGGAATAAAAGTAAACCAAATTTTTAACTATTGTCAATCGCTTGTAATGTATGCATTTACTTGTGAGTACAAAAATGATTGTTATTCATAGTGACTGTGATCGTGATTATGATTGATGGTTCATTCTGGTACCATGGTTAGTACATGGTATATCATGGTTAAATTGAGTACCACGTCTGATACATATTAACTAGTGGCTCAGGTAGCGTGCTTGGTACAAGGACACCGATATCATTGGCTAGGGTACTCTGCTAATACAAATTACTAATAGCTGGTACCATGTTTGGTACATTGACTATTTATGTGGGGGTTCCATGAGAGAGTCGGGTTGACTTGTTGTCATGTCGGTGATCATGTTAATTGAGAATGTAAATTCAGGGTGAGGACTGGAATCTAGGTTGTGTCATGATTGTGGTTATACTTGACCTTATCTGTTTTACAAAGTTGTGGTGCCTGTTCATATGTCATATAAATGGAATTAGCTGATAATCCAACTAGAACACTATAGATTTTATTTATCGTTCATGTACTTGCTATTTTTTTGTTTAGTACAGGGCATATTTCAGCAGCTGCTTCGCGCTCTCAATTATGATGCTAGTGTTTCCTGAACCCAAGGGTGAACTTCTTCTCTCAAGCTTCTATGGGGTCTTTATTTCTCTCGCTAGTCAATTTTTAACACTTAGACTATGATTGTTTCGGGGTTGTATCCCTACTTTTCTAGACTACTCATGTGTTATGGTACACGACTATTAGATTCTAAAGGATATTCTATAATAGTTCTACGACTTAATTTTGTTTTATGAAAAAAATAAAAAAATTGAAAACTATTTTGCTTTTGATTATTTAATAGACTGTGTCCTAATAGTTTGTTGATTCTTCACCAAGGGTTAGTGAGGGTGCGTCTCACGATGGGTTTGGTCATGAAAATATTGGTATCAAATCTCTAGATTCATTTATCTCGGCATATCAAAATAGATGAGGAATGCTAAGGAGACATCTGTACTTTTCTTCAGGACGTTAAAATACTTTTAAAAAAATTTCTTCTTTAGTTTTTTCGTGCTATAACATAATTTCAGTTGGTATCTGACGATCCAAATTAGTATCTCACTTTCTCCATTCTTTATTCGCAGATGACTCATCTATAAGAAATAAAGAGTGCGTACCAGTAGTGTAAGGGAAATAAAGAGACAGAGATAGAGGAAGGGGTAGGGGTAGGGGTAGGGGGAAAGAAACACCCACCTAAGGTAAAGCTCAGGCAGCAGCTAGGCCAAGGCCAGCAACCCCTGCCCTACCCCATGTTTCAGAGGAGGTAGAGTTTGAAGATGGTGTTGAACTTAAGATACTTGAGATAGTTGCACAAGTTGATGATGCATGCCTTCTACATATTACTACTAAGGTTGTTTATCAATTGTTAGCATTCCTGAGTGGGATTGCGAGCAGTGGAATCACTCCCACTGTCTCATTCACTTAGTGTCCTAGTGCTCATCTCATTGTTATCACCAATCTCAACAAGCATTTCGTTTTTATTTTGACTTGCTTGATGATGATTTGGAGATTTTGGACTCATTTTAAACTTTCAATTCACCAAAGTGTGCCCTCTCTTTCTTTAATAAGCATTTTTTTATTGGGTGAATTGAAAATTGAACCGTTAACGATAAAAAATTGATAAACATAAAATCAATTAAAAAATCTTATTGATTATTATTCTTTTAACATATTTCAAAATTGAAAATGGATAAACCAGATCGATAATGCATAAAATTGAACCGGTCGATGTATACCCCTAGTTAGTAGTGCTACTTAACTCCTAACCTTTTTTTATTTGAAAATTTTTTCAATAACATAAAATTGTAACTTGTAACTTGTAATTTCTTTTCCTTCAAATTTTCATTTAATTCGATTAACCTTTAAAACTCTAAACGTCTTCATTAAAGAAGCAACCTTCCTACAATTTATTTCAATATTTAATTGATATAAATTTAGCTTCATGCTTTTATTTGAAGGGTAATTTGTCTTTCTTTGTATTTTAATATTTTTTGCAATAAAGAACTTATTGATAATAAATATAATGGGCTTTATCCTATTTGAGACTATCATATTTGAGCCTCCATTTCAAAGTTCTCCCGGTGCTAAGTATAATACCAATGAAATAGATTAATTAAATTATCAAAGTATAATATTAGGAAGGGCAATAATTAAAATACTAATCCACTTAAAGGTCGTATAAGAGTAGCTCCTTTTAAAACCATGATTTCTTAAAGTAGTTCATATAAACACTTGTTTTCCTAAGATGCTAAAATCATGATTTCCTTTCAAACTGTGAGAAAAATATTTCACAAATCATTGATACTTAACTTAAAAGCATCCTTAAATCATAACTTCATTCTTTTACTAAATATACATAAAATCTTTTATTAATTGATGATCATAGTTCATAGTTCGTAGTTCAAAGTGCATACCTAAAAATCAAAATATAAAAAATGAGTTTATGTGAAATCAATTATAAATAATGTAATTAGATTATATATTAAATAGCATCAATTGAATCATAATCAAAAGGACTCATGAAGATTAACATAAAACTCTAACTCAATTGGGTGAAATTACATTAGAGATTGGAGTTTTTTTGGACCCAATGGATGAAAAGGATCCGTTGGTGAATTCTCGCATGCATAGACATCAAATCCTTTCAAATAAAGAGAGAAATAAGACCTTGATGCTTGAAACCCTACCTTTCCCTTGAAGCTTGACAGAGAATTGATTTGAAGGGGATGAACTTGGAGGGAATTTGGGGATTTAAGTGAATGTGAGAGAATGAATTTAATCTGAAGGGTTAATTCAGTTTAAAGGTAGTTATAGGGCCAAAACGATATATTTTAGGGTTAGGAAAATAAAAAAATTCAAAACACCCTTAATCAAAACTGTTGGAACAGGTCTACAGTTTAGGACCTACAAACCCTATTGGTCAACTATAAAATCAAGTATTGGAACACAATATTTAACTCACTTTCCACAAAAAAAAAATTTAAACACCGTCGATTTTTCTATCGTCCATAAATTTCATTCGAAGTTGAATCAACTTTATGGTCAGTTTCTACGACTCATAGACCATCTTACAAGTCGTATTAAACAATTGTAGATCCAACTTTAGAAACTTGAATTTTCTCAAATTCAGTATCATCTACGATCCTTAAAGCCTCTACAAACTGTGTGGGTATCGTAAAACTGATGCAATAGTTAAAAATGAAATTTTTCCTTTCCAATTTAACTATCCAATTTTTGCGGTGTTACATCAATCTTTAGTTTCAATCCTTAAAGAAGTCATTAGCTTTTTGATTTGCAATATCATCGAGGCCATACAAACATTATCTTTCAATTTCAAATTTGCCTCAACATACTCATCATATATTGAGAAGGCCTACATGAACATTATTTTTAAGAGTCACATCTACCGGGGCAGAAAAGACACCACTTTTATTTTCTTTCCTTTTATAGGAATTTTATTACAACCTGATATAATGTTCAGGTGCCCGACATTAACTTTTTCAATGACGTTTCATGTCACAACAATGGCAATGCATTCTCCCTTTTGTTATGAACATCATCTCAACAATTATTATATTATATTTTACCATTGTCACACCCGCACACGTTATCATGTATTTGGTTATTTTGTTCTATTTAAACTAATTGTGTGTTTTTACCACATTTAGTTATAGTAATGGAATAAATCTAGTGGGACGGGATTCATGATTCTCATTAAAAAAAATATTATATTCCTCAACCACCAAAATACATCAAATCGATTCAGAGTATTTTTAAAAAAAATTTTCACAATATTACTTTTGTAATATCACAATTATGCATGAAAAATTGTTAATGTCTTTTTCAACATGCCATCATCTTTTACAGTTTTCCACAAACTTAATTACGATTTTAAAATCATGACATCATAAGTGAAATCACTCGTAACGAGCCCTTAACAATACTGTAACCTTAAGGTTGTCATACCTTCCTTTCAAACCTATCGACAATCCAAGTGAATTTTTCATTGTCAAGTATTAAACCTTCAGACTTCCATCAATATGATGATTGATGACGAAGGAAAATTATAGACTTCACTTTATCTTGACTTGATGTCTTATTTTTCAATTATAGTATCACCAAGAACCTTAGTGGTAAGCAGACACAGAGTCAGAATTTTCAATAAAGGGGTTAAAAATGTGTAAAATAAATATTCGAAGGAGGTTCGACACTACTATATATACATATAAACTTATTTTAATCATATATAAATAATATGATTTTCCGTCGAAGGGGGTTCAGATAACCCCTTCATACAAGGTAGCTCCGCCCCTGGTGGTAAGGTGAATTTCAACATTAAGTACCCATGATAAATAATTTTTTTTAAAATATCAAGTTCCACAAATTCAAGCTTTGAAAAATTTAGTATGATGAAAACTATCATAAAATAATTGAGTTAGTATCACGATGTTCATTTCTTTAGAATAAATGATAAATTAGTGTTTCAAATGATAAAGTATAATATAAATATACAATATATTATATGCATGAACATGCAAAAATATGTAAAGTATTGAAACAGTAAATTTAATATACTTTCTAATATTTTTACAATATTTATTATTAATTTCAATAGATATTAACACAAAACCTTTGTAAAAATTTCAAGTCATATTTAATGAAATACTATTCTTCTTTATGTCACACAAATGGTAACCATAAATGTATGACAATAAAATACTTACGAATATCCTAACTAGCAGGTTATCACATTGCATAATTTAGAGGTATAAGTTAGTGACATATAAATAATATAATAATTAAAAGCAAGTCATGTATATTGTTATCAAATTGCAAATCAAAACTTACGAGTCTTATTAGAGATGTTATAAGCATATTTCAGTTGATTAGATACTCGAGCTAATAATTGTTGTAAATTGAAAAGAAAAAACATAAATACTAAACAAAAGAGGTTTCAATTCAATGAATTCATAGTATTAATTAGGTAATTTTTTACGAGGTAAATAATAGGGCATAATACATGTATTAGATTCTAAATTTGACTTCAAATTTAAATTTTGACCTTTAACTTTTATAATGTACAAACAGACAATTTAACTATCCAATTTTTAAATAAATAAACACATGAATCCTACATGACACAATACACATAGGACATCATGTATGACAAAAATGAATATATTGGATGACATGTAGGACATATATATCTATTTTTTCAATTTTATACAATTTTATAAACTTACTTGTTCACACCAAAAGTTAAAGAACATAAATATAATTAGAATATAAGCTAAATGATACGTTTATTTATTATGCTTAAAAATACCACAAATTATGCGTTTAAAATCTTTAATCACAAATGTTAATACGAAAATACATTAAATAGTAAAAGCATTTCACTCCGGTTCTGCTCTTCGCCGTCGCCGGTAGTCTTCGCTGAGGTTTGATCGGTTCTCTTTTCTTATATTCATACAGAAGAACAAATAAACCAAATCAAACTAAAATTTTGAGCTATTATTTATCACCGTTTTTTTTAGCGGTACCTGAAATTCTTCACGAAACCCTAAATTATGAAATGAATGAGTTTTTGTCTGTCTGGTAGAAATGGAATTGGCAACTAGAATAAGAAAATCTCATGCTTAGATTATTCATGTACAGAGAGCTTGTGGTTTGAATTTTGATCTGTATGTAATTGTTGTTTGGTAGATATGGAATTCTGTAACTAGAATAAAATTGAATCCTATTTCTTTTCTTTACAATGTGGTGTTAAAGCCAGCTTTCGCACAATTCAACTAATTGTACTGGATATGTTCGGCTTCCCACCAGCAACATTAGGTTTTTATCTACCAAGACTTGGATCGTTGGAAAGAAAGGCAGACCTAGTGTTTTTTGGATTTGAAAATCATTTTTCTAGAGAGCAAAATGTTTCTAAGTTTTGAAGTGTTTTGTTTTAGTAGAAGCAAGTGGTTTCTCCTACAGTGAAAGGCTTCACAGAGAAGAGGTTCTCTTATTTCTAATGAGTCTATTATAAGTGAAGTTGTAATGTTATATTTGATTATGCTTTCATTAGTAGAATTATTTGTGTTGTCTTCCTTATTTTAGTTTTATTTTAAAGAATTTTTGCTCTATCAAGTGTTTTTGTGAGTGACCTATATATTGTTACGTAGTGTGATTTGATGTTGTCGGTTTGTTCCAATTTGTTGTATTCTTTTGAATTTCGAGCTTCAAAGCTTGAATATCCTTAACTAAATTCATGGCGTCGCCACTAGCTTGGGTTGTTCGGTGGTTCAGGTTGTGTATGACAATTTCAGTCGAGGTGCTGATGTCGTTACTCCTTTTCTGCCCTTTTTGAGGATATAAATGTTTATTTTTTGGTAAACTGTGAAGAATTACCATTGACAGCCAAAAATTTACACCTATAGAGCACTTTAGGTAGAGGAGCCACCTTCCACGAAGGTACCCTTTCCTCTAAAGCCTCAAACATAGACAAATCTAGTTACAAAGTTTCTGAACCAAATATCTACATTTACTAGCTTTCCTTCTATCCTTTGGGTAATCCACTCTTTCCAGTATCTTTTCTTTATCTGTGTGATTGTAATCTCTGTATTTGCTATTGTCCCTGTGAATAGTTTCCAATTTCTTGCTCTTCAAGTGTGATAGATTCTGGCTCCCCATATAGCTATAGCTGTTTCCTTCTTATATTGCTTCCAGTCTCTTTCTCTTATCCATTTTAGGCATTCTGTCACTTCCGTTTTTTGTATTCAAATACCCGACCAAGTCTCAAGTGCTTCCTTCACTTTTGTTGTCCAGGTACATTCTGCAAATAAATGTACTTGAGTCTCCGGTTTGCTTTCTCCACATAGGCAACACTTTTCATCTTCTATTGGCATTTGCAATTTGATCTTCGTCTCTTTCATTAGCAGTTTATCCTGATTTGCTAGCCATATAATTAACCTGTGTCTAGGCAGCATGAGAGAGTTCCATATCAAGTCTGCTACAGGTAGTTTCAACTGCCTACCCAGTAACTGGTTGTAACTACAACTCACATTATATGCTCCATAGGTCAATAGACTGTAGGTTCCATTAGTATACCACATTCCCATGGTTAATTTAATGGAGTTAAGCTTCCTCCAATACCAGCTGCTATCCTTAGAGGGTGTATGTGTCCAAAAATCTTGCTCGTCTTTCATATTTAGTCCATGCACCCACCTTATCCATAGTGTATCTGTGTTGCTAGCAATCTGCCATATCAACTTACCAACTGATGCAATATTCCATAATCTGCAGCTCCTGATGTTCAGTCCACCATTCTTCTTTGGCACACAAATTTTCTCCCACGATACAAGTGCTACCTTCCTCTTGATCTCTTATTTCCCAATATGCCATAGATAATCCCTACATTTTCTATCAACCTCTTTCAAAATACTTTCAAACAAGATGAAAACATTGCTCCAAAAGTTATAGAGCGAGTACATCATTTTTGACCTGCAATCTGCCTGCATCTTACAATGTTTTTGAATATGCACTAGTAATCCTGTTGGTTATCTTGCCGATCTGTTGATGGCAATTCGATCTTTGTTCATTTATTTGATGATAATGGCAAGCCCAAGTATCTGATAGGGAAGATCACCAAAGTGTAAATCCTGTCAGCTGCAATATTTGTTCCTTCATAACATCATCCACCCCAGCTACGAATACATTAGACTTGTCCAGATTTGCCACAAAGGCCTTTCACCCTACTGAAATGGTTCAACACCTCTATCATCCTTCTTATAGACATCTACTATCATAATGATCTCCTCTTTTCTTGTCACTGACAGAGCAAGACACCTCTTTGCACAAATTATGCACTATTGCTAGTAAGGTGGGAAAAAAATCAAATCAGAAAAAGAAAATCAAACATGAATCAAGGTACTTCCTCTTCTTCTTGTTTTGTTGATTCTTCCTGGATTATAAACTTGATGCCTTATTGAGATTTATCAACTTTTCTCTAACAGATAAAGTAAAATTTAACCCTTAATAAGATCATTTAAATAATTTTTCACAGATGGAGTAAGTGTTGCGGTTGAGGGGGACATAGAAGATAGAATTAGTGTCCTACCAAGAAATGTTATTGATTGTATCCTTGAGCTCTTGCCTATTAAAGAAGCTGCAAAAACTTGTACATTGTCCAAAAGCTGGAGATACATTTGGAGCGAGCTTCCAAAAATGGTGCTGGATTACGAGTTTTGTGATGAGTTAATAAATGAGTCTGAATCCAAATTCAGAGAAGTAGTAGACGGGATTATGTTACTGCATATGGGCAAGATTGTGCAGTTTGATCTTGACGTTATAGTAGAAGATTTAGCTTCATATACAGCTATTGATAGGTGGGTTCTTTATGTCACCAGAAATAGTGTCAAGAAGCTACACCTTAGAATTTCTAATATTGATGATCGTACCTATACACTGCCTCCTTGTGTATTTCACTGTTCAACCCTGACACAGTTGAAACTTGCTAGATGTTCCTTTAAACCACCTGATTCTTTTCGTGGCTTTCCCAATCTTGTAACCCTTCGGTTGGCATCAGTAACCTTTTCAGAGCATTGTGTTATCAAGGCCCCTCTTCTTGCTAATTTGACCTTGAACTGTTGTGATGGTATGCAATACCTAAACATTGTTTCACCAGTGTTGAAGTCCTTGTATGTTTGTTACCCTCACTCCTATATCGCACTAAATTGCTTCATGAACTGCAAGAATTTGAGAGATTTAGGACTTGTGTTTTCCAAAGTGGTTAATAATCCAAAACATGATCATAGATCAACATTGATGAAACTTCTTGATAGCTTGCCTGCACTTGAGGTACTCCTGTTGGATTCACTTTTCATTGAGGTAAGACATGAACTTGTTTTTTCATTTGAATATCTCCTATAGTGATTTCATTCAAGTGAGATTGTAATCATTGTATTTGCTCTAAAGCTTTTGAGTGCAGACGTAGTTCTATCAAGTGCTCCTCCTTTTATTCTCAACTGCTTGCAGAAGCTGTCCCTCTCTGTTGACTTTGGCAAATTAGGTCATAGTTCTTGCGTTCTACAATTAATCAAGTGTTCACCCAATTTGAGTGAACTTAAGATTAGGGTAAGAAATGTTAAATATATCTGGTGGTTTTTTTTTTTTTTTGGCTCTTCATATATTTGAAATCGAAGCTAATGGTGTTTGCTTATACCATTAGGTCAAAGGTACCAATGATAATGTTGAAGCATTTGTGAAATGTCTGATGACGCCTGACTGCTTGCATCTACCATTGAACAAGCTAGAGTATGTGAGTTTCTATGGTTTCGCGAGTCCAAACTGTGTACAGGCCTTTGCTATGCTATTCATTTTTCAGGCACCGTCTTTGCTAAGGATCTTCATTGAACAACCGATAGGAACTAAATCCAGTAAAGATTTGAGTGATTTACCCAGAGCTTCTTCTAAGGTTGAGCTAGTTATAAGGTAAATCGATATGATAGTTGTCAATAAGTGTATCTAATATGTCACAAATGTTTATCTAGTTTTCTTTCATATTTACTGTTGGGGAAGTATAACTCATTGCAGTCCTGCTATTCCAATATATCTGAATCTTCATCTTTTGACAGTTAAGCTTGTTTTGGTCTCTATATCTACACGAGGTCAATGTAAGATTTAGAGCCTGTTTGGCCGTGCTACTAAAAACTGCTTATTTTTAGATGCATTTTTTTTAATAATAGCTTTTTAAAATAGTGCTTTTAAAAAAAATTGTGGTAGGTAAATTTATTTGGAAAGTGTTTTTGATAAGTTATTTGTGTTTACGTATATTCTTTTTAAAAAAATAATTAATGTTTTTGAGAGTCAAATTATGAAAAAGGAAAAGTATTAATGTGCTTTTAATGTTAAGATTATCTTACGGAGAGGAACTATTTTAAACATCTAATATGAAAACTTCAGTTGTATTTTTAATTTAATTAATTAAAATGTATATATTTAAAATTTCAATCAATATTATACATATGTAAATAATTTTGAAAATAGTGAAAAGAAGAATCTTTTGTTATTTGTTACCTGATTTCTTGGATTCAATCTTAGCTATTATAAAAAATAAATAAAAAAATTGTAATACTTTAAAGTTTAAAAAAATTCAAACTAAAATAAAATAATACATAAATTTAAAAAATAAAATTTGATATTATCTATTTCCAATTTTGTAAAATAATATACTTTAAAGTTTAAAAAAATTCAAACTAAAACAAAATAATACATAAATTTAAAAAATAAAATTTGATATTATCTATTTCTAATTTTGTAAAATAATATATGTAAAATAAATATATAAATAGTAATATAAATATAAATAAAATAAATTTTATCACAGAAAAAAAAAATCTTGAATAGAAATAAACCAGACCTTCAAAAAAAAAACTTGTGAAAGTTAATTAATAAATAAGGGACATATTGATAAATATGTATTGTAAGGGATATTTAGTCTTAAAATAATAATTTTTTGTTTCTGCATCTGTTTTTCTAATAAAATAGAAATTTCTAACTATCTTCCAACCATTAAAAAACTGCTTTTGCTTTCATATAAAAGTGATTTTAAGAATTTGTCAAACATATAAAAAAATTTATCTCTAATTAATTTTCAACCGCAGAAAAACTATTTTTGCTTTTATTTAAAAGCGATTATAAGAATTTATCAAAATACATAATTTTTCAAAAAAAAAAAAAAATCCTGAGCTTCTTTACTCCCAACAGCAATCCCGAATAGTCTCTTAAGTATTTCAAGTTCTAGAAGGAGTTTTCACTTTTCAGATCATAGTAGCAGAATTTTATCAAAGTATAACAAAATGGATTTTTTTATTTTTTCAAACATGGTAAAAAATTGTCAATTTAATCACGTTATTTGAAGCATACCAATTGCACTACAACAATCTTTCCTTATTGTATTTTCATAATTTTCCCACATTTTCTCCTTAAATTTTTCATACATGTAGATTTTTCTTTGAATTTCATGCTTTCGTTCATGATTTTTCAAATTTTATTTTAAAAAAAAAGATCAGTGAATAAATTTTCAGACACAATTGATACAAATTTATCGATTGAAGTTGAGAGAAGTGTTAAAAATAATGAACTTGCTTAAATTATTAGTTTTATCTCTGTTTATGTTAAATTAACTCTCGATATGCCATATGACGTAGTAAATAATATCATAATCATATAGGAATGTGAAACTCTTAACAAAAAGTCGAGAGAAGCATTAAAAACGTTCTAAACTTAGAGATAATTTAGAAGTTATTTAATTCATGTTGTAAGATCAGAGGTGTATTTGAGTTTAGTTAGTCAAGTAAAAGAGTGTTATTAAGACTGTCAATAATTTGGGGATGAAACTAATAATTTACGTTAAATTTCAGAAAGCTAATAATTTATGTCAAATTTAAGAGTGTTTTTAATATTTTGAAATTTTATTGATGAATAAGACTTTATAAAATATTTTACATGTATTTATTGATGAACATTACAACTTGATAAGCAAATAACTATATATTGTTTTTTCAGGAATAAACTTAGATGGCATAGTCACAAAATTTGATATTTTATTTCATTCCTTGGATCCTAACATCTCTTTCCATGTTTAAAAAATCTCCTACTGCCATAGCATGATTTGTCTAAGAAACTTTAATCATAAAATCTCAACAAAAAAAATATTATTTTCATAAATGGAATGATACATAGCTATTACTCCTCTTATTTTAATTTTATTACTCTTCTTATTATAATTTATTTGCAAGACCAATCAAAAATATTTTCTTTAATAATAATTCGTTTAAGAACTTTTCAAATATTTTGATTCATCAACTACTATGACTTAAAATATTTTTTTATATAATCTTATAAATATATAAATTCATTATTAAAAAAAATGAAAAACTTTATGTTTTAATTCACGTGAACATATGTACAATAGTAAGCTTGACTCTTATACCCCAAATCAAGTAAAACGAATTGAGACAAACAAAATAACCTTTTGTAATGCTTAGAACAATCTAAATAATTTTTTTTGTTCCAAAAAACAATTTAATGACTTTAAAACTCTAAAATAACATTTGAATCACGATACATAAAATCACAACACTATTAAATTAAACACATATGATCACACATAAGTTTTTTGAGTTGAAATTATTAGTGTTTATGAATACTCATGATATATCAAGAGAAAACAACAATTAATAACACCAAACAAGTCAATAATATTTTGTTTTCATTATCATAGATTATATCATCAATCATATCACCATGAATACATTTGCTTTAAGTCACCTGGAAAAGGGTTGACATAATTTGCAAAATAAAAGCCATTTTCCCTAACCAACCAATAACATATATTACCATGACCTTGACATTTGGTTGATAAGTCTCGATTAAAAACATTAAATGTCAAGGTCTTGCTAACCCAAACGAATTCACATTGATACTTAGTTGTTTTCCAAAAATTTTGACGAAAACGCCAATGAAAGCCCTCAGGATCATCAGGATTTAGGAAATGAGATCCCAAATCACTATGTCTAGACCAACAACGAAAAAATAAAGGATGTGTTCCATTAGGGAGGTCACTAACAATCCATACTTCATAGTGAGCTAGAAATGACTTGGTGGAATTAGTAGCAAAAACTCCACTCAAGGACAAGATAAATAACAATGAAAAGATTAAACTAGTGATCATATAAAAATTCATCTTATGAAGTTTTTTTAAAGAATGTAATTTCATGATATATACTCACAAATAAGATGAAAGGATAATTATATATTCTTGAGCAACAGTTTCATTTTATTAGTCAAACTATGTTTTATTACACAATAAATGTCCAAGTTTGCGAAATAACATTTTTAGTCATTAAAGATTTTTTCACATTTATGTTATTGGAAATTATGACAAGTTCTAATTATACTAATACTTAAATTGGATTTGATCAATTGTCTAAAAAGGTGACAAAAATAGTCCATCAAATCATGTACTACTCGTTCAAACATGGATTGTTTATTGACTTATTTATTATCTCAACCCAATTCTTGTTGATATCTAATCCAAGTTGTGTTAGGATCAAAATAATCAGGTGTTATGCGAAAGCTAAGAGAAACAAAAAACACACCAAAAGACACGAAATTTTAACGTGATTAGGTCAATCAACGTACATCCGCAAAGGAGATGAGCAATCCACTTTAAATACGAGAGTACAAAATATAGAGAGAAACAACATTAACCAATTCACTCGGAATACAGTGAAGTACTTAAAATTCTCCCTCATAACCGCAACTCTCAGAATCCTAGGACTACATTGTGAATGCTAATTAAGTTAGAAGGAACAAACCTATATTTATAGAGTTCTAAAACCTTTTCCTACTAGAAAATGACTAGTCACTCCAAAACCTTTTCTAAAAGGAAAACCTATTTATAGTAAGAAAGTCACGGCAACCCCTTGGCCTGAATTTAGAGCCGTCAATATGGGCTGCGCCCGTTGGGCCGGCCTGGCCTAATCCGGATTTAATAGGGTTGGGCTAAAAATTTTGGAGCTCATTCAAGAAAAAGGGCTTTTTAGCCCGGCTTGAATAAGTCTGCTTATTTCGGGGGCTTGAGAAATATTGGTAGGGCCGGCCAATGGGTCAATAAAAATTAATTTAAATATATAATATAATATTAAAATTTAAAAATAAAGAGAGTCCAAAATCAAAACAATTAGGTTAATATTTCTATTTAGATATTTATACTTTTAGTTGAAGAAAAAAAACTTAATAAATATTAAGGAAAATACAAGTACCCCCTAGACTATCACCAAAATTCCAGAGACACACCTTAACTAAACTAAGGTCTTATTACCCCTGAACTTTTTTTTGTAATATTATACACCTTTTGTCTTATGTGGCACTCTATGTGACTCCACACAATTGAGGTGCGTCAGAGATATTGGAATGTCACGTAAGCCAAAGAGGTACACAAAATTACAAAAAAAAAATAAGTTCAGGGGGGTAATACGATCTTAGTAAGGTGTGTCTTTGGGATTTCGGTCATAGTGTAGGGGGTACTTGTGCATTTTCCCTAAATATTATAAAGATAATTTTATTTGTGAATTTGATTAACTAGTAGTGACAAGGTCTCATTCGTTTCAGTTAAGATTAAGATGTTTGAATTTGAATACACATTTAAATATTAAGATGTGCATTAAGATCTACATGTGTAAATCTGAATAAACATCTGAATATTAAAATATTGTCTCTGAATCTGAACACTAAATTACTGGGACAGTTTGTTTTCAATATCTGAATGCACATATGAATTAAACGTTATATCAATAAAATATTATAATAACCTTGTTAGTAAAATAGTTTTTTTCATATAAAATAATATTTTGAGCATTTTTACCGTAACAAGGTAATATGATTTATCTTTTAAGAACTCAACATCAAGTTACATCATTAATATGACTATTTTTTGCACTCAAATACGTTGAGAATCTAATATAATGCAATTTAAAATAGTTTATATAGAGTAATAAATATATAGTTTAGGAAAATATTTTATTTTATTATAGAAATTTTTTATTGTTATCGATCAAATAACTAATACTTTCTTATTTTTTAAAATCGTGCTAAATATTTATACTATGGGAGTGCTTATCAATTCAAATATATGGATTAATTTAGAAAGTAAAAGATGTATATTAAGTTAATATGAATAAATGAAATTATAATGGCAAGCATGTAATTAATATTAATTAAATAAGAAAATAATTTTTATGAGTTATCGTGATTTAGTTGAATTAAGATAGGAGTATTATTTATTAATTTGAACAGTGTTAAGAGTGTGTTACAGGTCTGATTCATTCAGATATATTCAGACCCATTAAGAGGCTTATAAGAATAAAACAAATGAACTTAATGAATTGAACCTGAATAATTAAGATTTAGCTCTTACAAACAAACACACTTAATAAGGCAAATCTGAATGGTTAAGATTCAAACCCCATTAAGTGCAAACAAATGAGGCCTAACATAATGTAATATTGTTTTGTCGATATTTATGATAATATTTTTAAATTATAATTTATAATTTAATTTAATAATTATAAAAAAATATAATTTTTTAAAAAGTGGATTGTCCCGACAAGTCTGTAGCCCACGTACTTGTGGGCTGGCCCGACCATTTTCTGGCTCACACAAAAAATGGGCTAGCCCGGCCTGGCCTGTAAAATGCCAAAGCATGTATGGGTTAGTCCGAATGGGGTGGGCTAGCCAATATTGACAGCTCTACCTGAATTTCTGACAAAACAAATTCGTCCACCTTCATTACATAATCTCCAATAGTTTGCTTCTCCTCTCCATAATCTTCTCCATTAAATCTTTGTATCGACACAGAGAATCTCTATGAAACAATTTCACCAACAAAAATCTTCATTATTGTCAAAAAGTTTGTGGCTAAAACTACACCCCCCAAGATGAACACACATCTCTAACCTGGCTCCTTCATTGAATCTGACTCTTATACCACTTGTTAGGATCGAAAATAAGCAGTTGTAACGTGGAAGATAACAAAGCAAACCTTCAAAGACCATGGGTAAAAAGACAAACGAGAAACATACCAAAAGATACACAAATTTAACATGATTTGGTCAACCGACCTACGTCCACAAAGGAGATGAACAATGCAGTACAAATATGAGAGTACAAAATACATAGAGAAACAACCTCAACCAATTCACTCGAAATACAAGGAGGTACACGAATTCCCCATAACCGCAACTCTCAAAATCTTAGAACTACGTTGTGAATGTTGATTAAGTTAGAAGGAACGAGTCTATATCTATAGAACACTAAAACCTTTCCAACAAAAAAAGAACTAGTAAAATATATAAAAATCTTTTCCTAAAAGGAAAAACTTATTTATGGTAATAAATCAAGACAAATAAATCAAACTATTCTTGTTGGGCAGATAAATACACAGAAACAACCTCAATCACTCTTGTTAGAGGACTTTTGTCCCGATAACATGATAAAAGAACAAAAGGACAGATACACCAATTATGTTTGTATATTATCTTGCCAACGACAAAGAAGTATTAGCTAGCACAATTAACAATCATTTCATGTGCAATATGATCATTGGACATAGGACTTGAGTGAAATTTTACTATTTCTTGAAGTATCACCTTTTTTTTTATGTATAATAAATAGTTTTTAATAGTTTAGAAGGTGTATTCAAGACAGGTTGTATATATGACGATGGTGCGAACAATTAAGAAAGTGATACAAATGTTTTTAGATAAATCTTACCATGATAAGACTAATACTCTCTCCGTCTATGTGACACATTTCAAAATTCTAGATTTAAATACATATAATCGCACTTAAGTCTTTCGAGTTGAAATTATTAGTGTTTGTTAACACTCATCTTATATCAAGAGAACAATTAATAACACCAAACAAGTCAATACTATTTTCTTCATGGTTCGGTTAATCTACCTACATCCACAAAGGGATGAGCAATTTACTATAAATATGATCGTACAAAATATAGATAGAAACAACCTCAACCAATTCACTCAAAATACAAGGAGGTACACAAATTCTCCCCCATAATCGCAACTTTCAAAACCCTAGGACTACATTGTGAATGCTAATTAAGTTAGAAGGAACAAACCTATATTTATAGAGTCCTAAAACCTTTTCCTACTAGAAAAATACTAGTCATTTAAAAACTTTTTCCTAAAAGAAAAACCTATTTATGGTAAGAAATTCATGGCAAATAAAACACAACAAACCTCCCCCTTGGCTTGAATTTCTGACAAAATAAATTCATCCACCTTCTTTACATAATTTTCAATAGTTTGCTTCTTCTCTCCATAATATCTTTCATTAAATGTATGTCTCGCCACAAAGAATCTCTCTGAAACAATTTCTCTAAAATAAATCTTCATTACTACCAAAAAGGTTACGGCTAGAACTACACCCACCAAGACATAACCATCTCTAACTTGGCTCCATCGTTGAATCTGACTCTGATAACACTTGTTAGGACCGAAAATAAGCAGGTTTAATGTGAAAGCTAATAAAGTACACCTCGAAAGACCACGAGTAGCAAGACAAACGAGAAACATATCAAAAGACACAAACATTTAATGTGGTTTGGTCAATGGACCTACGTCCACAAAGGAGATGAGAAATCGACTATAAATATGAGAGTACAAAATACAAAGAGAAACAACCTCAACCAATTCACTCGGAATACAAGGAGGTACACAAAATTCTCCCTCATAACCGCAACTCTCAAAATTCTAAGACTATATTGTGAATGTTGATTAAGTTAGAACGAACAAACATATATTTATAGAGTCCTATAACATTTCCTACAAGAAAAGAACTAGTAAAATATTAAATTTTTTCCCTAAAAGGAAAACTTATTTATTGTAATAAATCAAGGCATAAACCCAATGTCACGACCCAAAAACCGAGCCGCGACTGGCACCCACACTTACCCTCCTATGTGAGCGAACCAACCAAACTAACCCTTAACATTTCAATATAATATCGACAGAAAGTAATGCGGAAGACTTAAACTCATCAATAAAATCAATTCAAAAACTATTATTATTCAACATCTATTATTCCCCCAAAATCTGGAAGTCATCATCACAAGAACATCTACTTCAAATTACTAAATCTAAGAGTTTCTAAGAACAAAATAACTAAAAAGCTAGTCCATGCCGGAAGTTCAAGGCATCAAGACATGAAGAGGGAGATCCAGTCCAAGCTAGAAGCATTAGCTCACCCTGAAATCCGGTATACTGATGACTGGCTAGGATTATTGTTGAGTCGAAGACGACGGCGCGTTTGCTGCACTCCACAAATAACAAAGAAGAAAACATAAAAGTAGGGGTCAGTACAAAACACGAGTACTGAGTAGATATCATCGGCCAACTCAAAATAGAAAACAATATATATATCAAGTAATATCATAAAATCAACTATGATACTCAACATGTAGCAATAGCAAGTACTATATCATTAACAAATACCGTCAAGTTCACACATGAGGACTCAAGCCTCAATACCATGCTCTTTTGGGAATTAGATTCATTAGATTGAATTCATTAACATATTTCAAGATTCGTTATCTTTATTCCCCTCGTGTCGGTACGTGACACTCCGCTCCATATACTATCCTAGTGTCGGAACGTGACACTCCGATCCTCATATACTATCCTGGTACCGAAACGTGGCACCCGATCCATATACTATCCTGGTGTCAGAACGTGACACTCCGATCCTCATTCTATCCTGGTACCGGAACGTGGCACCCGATCCTCATACTATCCTGGTGTCGGAACGTGACACTCCGATCCTCATTCTATCCTGGTACCGGAACGTGGCACCCGATCCTCTATTTCTATCCTGATACCGGAACGTGGCACCCGATCCCCTAATCTCACCACTTTCGTTCATCAAGCCTTCTTTTATACCAAGGCATCATCATTAACAAGTAGATTAGGGTTTCTTTTCAAGATTTGGGATTCAATAGCTTCATCATGCTTATTTATTCACAATCACATAATCATATTCATGCAAGCATACAATTAAGCATATAGAAGGGTTTACAATACTACTAACACATATCATTCGCTATTAAGAGTTTACTACGAATAGTGTGAAATAACCATAACCTACCTCCACCGAAGACTAGTGATCAAGCAAGAAATTCCCAAGCTTTGTTCTTCTTCTTCCTCGTTCGACTCTCTCTCTCTCTCTTTCTCTTTCTATTTTCTTATTCAAACCCTCTTTCTTTTACCCTAATTAGTATATAATTAAGTTTGAAAGATGGCATTAATAACCCACTAATTAACTTAAGGTTACCTCTTTTAACCCCCAAGTAATTAGACTTATTAATATAAACCCTCTAACTTTATAATTAAAGAAGGAATAGTCTAAAACGTCCCTTAAAACGTGTAAAGAAATCCGACTCCAACTGGGATTACGCACCCTGTGACGGGCCGTCGTGCTTGCGACGGTCCGTCCTGCAGGTCGTCGCCAAGTTCAGAGACCCAAATTTCCACCAAGGGTCTGTGACGGTCCGTCACACCTGTGACGGTCCGTACTGCAAGTCCGTTACGAAGTTCAGAGAGTCGATTTTCAGTACCCAATTTCAGAATTTCTAAGTATATTGAAACGAGACCCTGCGACGGTCCGTCGTGCCCATGACGGTCCGTCGTGGGGTCCGTTGCCTCAGTCAATTTTCTAGAAATAAAATCTGCTGCTCAAAACGACTAAACAGGTCGTTACACCCAACCACTCTTGTTGGACAAATAAATAGAGAGAAACAACATCAACCACTCTTGTTAGAGGACTTGTGTCCTGATAACATGACAAAAGAACAAAAGAACAAACACACCAGATATGTTTGTATCTTATCCTGCCAACAACAAAGAAATATTAGCTAGCATATTTAACAATAATTTCATGTGCAATATGGTCATTGGACATAATACCTTAGGGCTCGAGTGAAATTTTGCTATTTTTTGAAGTATCACCTTTTTTTATACATAACTAATAGTTTTTGATACAATAGTTTTTAATAGTTTAGAGGGTGTATTCAAGAAGGTTGCATATATGACGATGTTGCGGACAATTAAGAAAGTGATACAAATGTTTTTAGCCACTACTTACCATGATATATAAGACTCTCTCCGTCTATGTGACAATTTTAGAATTCCTCTTTTTCCTGTATTTTACTAGTAGGCTAATGAACGACTGCCCGGTGACAAATCACCAACTCAGGAATCCTTGAAAGCCTTGATCTACGGAACTGACATATACTTGTCCCCAATGCATGCATCATCATAAGTGACACCTAGATTTAAATAAATTGATTTTCATCATAAATTTTTTATATATCATTTCAATATTTTGGATTGTTAAACATCTTAACTTATAGTTTCTTTTACGTAGTTTACAAGTATATAAATTTTATTTCAAAAAATTAAAGATTTCATGCGTAAATTCTTGGTCAAACTTGAACTATTTGACTCTTGAAAAATGAAATTGTCACATGAATTAAAATAGACAGAGTTACATTTTCATCGGCAGATGGAACTAACATTTTCATTGACAGATGGAATTAGCAAGACGAGATTTACACCAGTAACCTTCCAAATAAAACCAAGGAAAATGTGAACCCATGTTCAAAAGAAATCACTTTAACAGTAAAATGTTAAGTAAGGCAAAATAAAATAAGGACGATGTCATTAAATGGTTGTCAAATAAAAAAACTTTCACATACAATCACTCAAAAATAACCTAATTACTCTCCATAACTATAGGTTGATAATTATAATTCATAGCTACATGTTATGGGGAGAAAAGAGACGTATAGAATTGGGAGAGAGGAGAGAGGGGAGTGAGAGAGGGTAGAGAGTGGGAGTTTAGCGACCCTTTTGATCATTTTGAGTACTAGAGTTTTTTGTTTTATAGAATACTTTTCGATAAATTCTAAATAGATATTTTGAACTATTCATAATTATAATTATGAAAGTTGTGGAATAGTCTTTAATAATTATTTAGTTAGTGATTAAAAAAATTGACATTAAAATTAAGGTGAACCACTTTTATTATTTTTATAATTAGTCTTTCAATAGTTAGGGCAAATAAATAATCAATAGAGAAAAGAAAATAGGAGAGGAGAAGAGGATTTGCGGCAGAAATTAATTGGAGGCATTCCATATTCCTAAGGTTCGTATTCTCTTCAGGTTAAATTATTATTGTATTGATGATGTCATACAAATAGGAAAGTAATTAAGTTTCAATTTGTTTTTTTTTTCTTTTGCACTATGTAAATAGTTTAACAAGTTAATGGAAGCATAAAATTGACAAATTTGGTTGTTGTACTACGATTCCTTATAATTATGATTATTAAAATAATTTAGTGGTCCTTATCTTATTATATTATAAAACGTTGTGGCTATATAAGGACTTCAATTAAATACTAATAGTGCATTGTGATTGGAAGATGGAGACCAAACATTAATGTTGAGCAACTAAGGTTGTATGATGATTCTTAATCAAATTGGGATCTAGGCGTTATAATTGAATTAAGTTTGGATAGTTGTTAGTTTGTCTGCACTGGTTTCGTGATCTGTGGCTTCTATCTTTATATATTAATATTTTGTTTTTACATTGTAAATTATATTTTGATATATTAAAATAGATAATTAAATATTAGATGTAGCGAATTATTTAAATTCCATTAAAGTGATATTGATTGAAGGAATTTAGATTTATCCTTAAGGTTTTAATTTTAAGAAATAAATTAAAGAATTATGTAAGTCTTTTTTCGGGTTCGAGCTAGACATAGAATAATATGAGTGCTTATAGACTCGTTAACTTACAAATTATGGATATATATACTTGATAGATTGGAAAGTTCGAAGGCATTGAGGAAAGGAAAAGTAATGGAGAAGTAACTTGTTTCACTTCGTTTATTCGGTGGAGGTAGGTTATGGTTTATTCTATTTGATAGATAGACTCTTAATAGCGATTGATATGCATTGAATGATATTGTGAAGTCTATGTACTTGATTGTGATATTGTGTGATTTGTGATTGGTCTGAAATCACGAGACCGTGAAATTTATAATCTTGAACCCTCTTTATCGAAGTGATGTCATGAATAAAGAAGGCTTGATGAAATATTATCGATGAATTGAAAAGTGGTGATAATAAATGATAAATTAATGGTATTATTGGATCGGAGAGTCACATTCCGACACGGTATAATTGGATCGGAGTGTCACATTTCGACACAGGAACATTAAAGGAAAAAGATATTGAATTAAGTTAATGTAAACAATCTCAAAGAACACATTTCCCAAATGAGTCGTGGCGTGGAGCATGAGTCCTCATGAGTATGTTTGATATTATGATTGATTATGTAGTCACTTGTTCATGTTGTTTGTTGCTTACCACCTGTTAAGTGTCATAGTTGAGTTCATACTATTATTCATTATATATTAGTTTCTATTTTGGGTTGGCCAATATGATACCTACTCAGTACTTGTTGCCCCGTACAGAGCCTTACTTGTGTTTTTCTTTGTTTTCCTTTTATAGAGTGCAACGAGTGTACCAATGACTTCGAATTGCCCTCAGCTTTAGCCAGTCATTCAAGCTCGTGTTGAATTCTCTCGGTCATAGCATGATGCCCTATATTTTTGGACACATATCATGTTATTCTTTTATTTTGGTGTATTTGATATTCTTAGACTTAGTATTTGGAGATTAGATGTCCTTGATATGATGACTTTCAGGTTTTGGAAAATGATATTTGGTAAGATTTTGAGCTTCCGCTTTATGCTATTTTGTAAGTCGGGGTTAAATTTGTTTGTTCTCCCACCTAGGAGCTTAAGTGTGGGTGTCACTTACTACTCTATTTGGGTCGTGACAGGGAGAGAGGTGAATTATATATGTATATCGATTAGATAATTGTATATTATACATATGTATTTGTATATATAACAAGCAAGATTGGGAGAGAGATGAGAGAAGCGAGCCAGTTTAGAAGAGGGAGGAGAGAGGCGATCGAGATTGGGAGAGGGAGGAGAGAAGTGAATGAGAGATGGTAGAGAGTGGGCGAAAGGTGAGTTGTATTTGTATATCAGTTAGATAATTGTATATTATACATATGCATTTATATATGGGGAAAGAGAATGAGAAAGGTAGGAGAGAGGCGAGAGAGACTGAGCAATAATTTGTATAATTTACATCTCATTTTGTATAAATTTCACGTGTTTTGTATAATTGAGCAATATAAAGTCATCTCATTTGTATAATTCACGTGTTTTTGCGAGCAATATAAAGTCTAAAATATACAAATATGATAAAACTTGAAATAACAAATTGTTACAAACATAAACATATGAACTTAATAGTTATACAAAATATATTATATTAATTAATTATACAAAATCTGAAAACTATACGTTTATACAAACTTTAAAAGGTTACAAACAAAAAGATTGAATGTATATGGTGACAAAACTGAAAAACCAAAGAAAATACAAATATAAACCATTGTATACAAATATAAATCAAAAGAAGAAGGGAAAATTACGTGGGACGGCAAATATACATAAGTAATTAATTAATAAGGATATATTTTAATTTATTTGCTCTTAGTAAATATAGTTTCATTTTTTTAGCATAATTAATGAGACTCGCCACTTCTTTTTATACCCAATCGTAAAAGACCTTTTTATGCTTTTATATATAATTTTATACAAAAATCAATTTTATCTCTCCTATCCTCATTCTATATCTTTCTCCTAAAATCACTGCTCCACTCCTATTCTGAATTTCGAATTTAGAAAAAATTTACGTTCTCCTCCTGTCTTGCTTTCAACCCATGAATGCCGTTTTTTATTTATTTTTTCCTTCATTAACAATTATATACGTATTATGCTTCTTAGTTTTTTCATATGTATATATTTTTTAAAAATCTTTCTTTCTTATCAAATTATAAGTTCTTCAATATCAGAATGGATGATTTATCTCCATCTATAAGGATTACCAGAGGTATGCCATTGCATGTCAATATTGTGAATAATCCACTTCCTTTTTCAATTGGTTAATTCAGGGTTTTGGGGTAAATGTAGGGTCTATGGTGATAGACAAGGTCAAGTTGAACAATTTGTTGAATTGAGATTAAAAAAATGACTCGATGACAATTCAGATAGTCATCAACAACTCGAAATGGAAATAAGAGAAAAGTCATAAACATTAATTCATAGGAGATTGGATCTACCTCATTAGAACTGGACAAATTTGAAAAATATACAAATTATTAAAGTTATGTATATAATGGGTTATATATTAAGGTAATATATATTAAGTATTATGAGACAATTGTTATTTGTATATTCTATTAGTTTTATACCAATTATTAAGGGGCTGTTTGGTTACGGTATAACTTACATTTTATTCATGTATAAAACAATGTATAAAGTTATACTATGTTTGGTATAATTTTTTGTTTAGGTAGAAAAGTCAACATAACTCATACCATGTTTGTTGCATTTTTGTAGTCCTACATAACTTATGAGAGAATCTATGTATAAAGTTATGATGGTATATGATGGAACAAGTTATGTGGGTATTAGTTATATATGTATCAAAGTGATAAATTACATATTTATCCTATTAATTTATTTTATTGCTTTTAATTGAAAACTTTATAGTTATCCTATATATAAGTTTGTTGTTTTTTTTTTTGTTTGTTTTTTTTTTATATTTAGACCATTTTTATTTTTTTTTAATTGGAAACTTTATTATTTCCTATGAACATGTGTTGTTTTTATTTCTTATTATATATAGATTATTTTCATTTCTTTTTATATACTTGTCATTTTGATTGATTTATGCAAATATAAATATTTTAATAATATTAGAAATTGATTGTATATTTTTTAACGGTACATATGCTAATCAAATATTTAAAATTATATATTATTCAATATATTTCACATTTTATTAGCATGTATTATTATTTTTTACATAATAATATACATTAATAATTTACAAAAAGTTTAATATTCAATAGTTAATAATTCATGTATTGTAATCTCTAAACTCTTCATAACTAATATTTGCATAACTAAACCCTGCATAGCTAATACATGCATAACTAAACCCTACATAACTAAACCCTGCATAACTAAACCTTACATAACTAATATCTGCATAACTCTAACCAGTAATCAAACAACCCCTAAAGTTATATATCTAGTGGGTTGTATATTAAGGTAATAACATATACAAAGTCTTATAAGACATAGTTATATGTATACAAATATTTAGTTTTGTATAAAAGAAATTTGTTAAAATCATTGTACAATACATATACAAAATTATTGTAAATTATACATATTCGTCGATATAGAGTGTGTTTGGTATGAAGGAAAACATTTTCTGGAAAATGTTTTCCAATTTTCTCATGTTTGGTTGGGGCAAAAGTTTTGGAAAATGTTTTCCAAATCAACTCATTTTCCTCAAAATTAAGAAAAATGACTTCCCTTCAAAAATTAAGGAAAACATTTTCCAAAGCTCTCCTCCAATTTCAAATTACATTTTTTTGGGGAAAAATATCAATTTTAAATAAAATATTTTCAATTTCAAAATTTTATTTTTTCATCCGATCTCTGACCCCCCCCTCCCCTCCCCCTCCCCCAACACCACTCCCTCCCCAAAAAATTAATTTTGTTTTATAAAAATATTTTCAACTCCAAATTTTTATTTTTAAGCTCCTACCTCTCCCCCTCCCCAGGGCCAGCCCCCCTACCCACCCCTACCAGCCCCCTCACCCCAAACCCCAACCCCGCCAAAAATTAATTTTGTTTTTTGAAAATACTATCAACTTCAAATTTTTATTTTTTCACTCTCACCCCCTCCCTCTGCCGCCCCCCCCCCCCCCTATCACCACCACCCAAAAAAAATTATTTTTAAAAAATATTTTCAATTTCATAAATTATTTTGTATTCTAGCAAAAATAAAAGATGTTCCTCAAAAATATTTTCCATTCATAAATCAAACACTAATAATCATTTTCGGAAAATATTTTCTACTCACCAACCAAACATGAAAAAATAAGTTCAAAATCTACTTGTTTTCCAGGAAAGAATTTTCTAGAAAAATATTTTCCATGGAAAACATTTTCCTTCATACCAAACACACTCATATACAAAAAAAATTATGAACACAATAAAATATTATATATATAAACATTACACACTCTAATATACAAACATATTTCAAGCTTAGCATATATACAATTGACAATGAATATTATACAATCATTTTAATCATTATTTTTTTTAAAAAACAAGAAATTACATATGCACACATACGAATATAATTCATATACCAAATTATTGTACATTATACAAAGTCCTAAATGTATTAAAAAAATATGAACATAAATTTTTTTTGTATAAAACAGACTACACAAAAAAAAATTAAAACAAATACAACACATTCTTTTTTTTTTTTGGTTGAAACAAACACGACTGTCTCATAAACAATTTCCATATTGTGATGGTCACATATATAGTTAATAACACAATCAATTACACACGAATATTGTATAAAAATTATATACAATTTCTCAAATATATACAATATAATCAATTTATGTATATACAATAGGATCATTAATGTTTGAGTGTTTCATACGACTTATTTAATATTTTTTTAGGAAAATATTTAATTTTGGACGGTTAGCTTAAATCATGTGATTATGTAAATATTTGTTACCGTATTTAGCGTTAATGTTATCATTCAATGAAAAGTAAAATATTAAATAAATTAAGAACAAAAAAAATATGTTTTATACAAATTAAAAGATACATAATAAACTAAACTATATCCATAAAATGTATTTATGAAAACTATACACATATATTGTTATTTCATAAATTATGTTTCCATATATGAAATTTTTTCCGAAATAATTACATATAAATTACGACAAAGGACAAAAAAAAAGGGGTGGGGGTGGGGGTGGGGTGGGGGGGATAATTTGATAAAGTATGACTACCTATTTTTACTTGTCTAATATATATACAGACACATACTTGTCTACTTTGAAAATCAAAAGACAGTTTAATTGCTAAATTGTCTTTATTATTATTTATTAACTTTGATTATTTATGAATTTATTATATTTCAAAGGTGATATTATAAAATTCTGTTATATTTATTATTATAATAACTTTTTTTTAAAAATTGAGTCAAATCAATACTAAATAAATTAAGAAAACAATTGATTTTATTATATATTTATTTACCAAACAGCCAGTAGTTTTAAGAAAAAATATAACTGAAAACCAAGTTTGCTATTTATGATTTTCAGAACTACGTTTTGAGTATTTTATCTTTAGAAAACTTTTTCGAAAGACTTTTCTGATATCTTAACGAAGTTTTGCAAAATATTGAAGAAAAATAGTATTTGAAGGGTGATCATGTGGCATTAGTAAAGGAGGCTCAAGGAAACTATTTTGAGGGAAATAATCAGTTTTAGAGATAGTGTTCGGTGAAATTTAATCTCTATTTCTTATTGAGATCACAAAATGATTATCATTGAAAAAAAATTGAAATTCATAATATGAAGATAGAGAAGTTGTGTCTTGATCACATGATACCAGATATATTCATATCTTGTCCTGTCAATAACAAAAAAATATTAGCTAGCAATGTTAACAATTTTTTTTATGTGCAATGTGGTCATTGGACATAGTACTTAAGCACTCAAGTGGATTTTTACTATTTCTTGTGAAGTATCACCTTTTTTTTTTTTAAAAAAAAAAACACAATTGTAAATTGTGAGACTCTAAACAACACAAAAGGCAATATATTGATTTTTTTGTGCTCCAAGTCTTGGCTCTCAAGTTTTACTAAACAATTTTGAATCGGACCATGAACACTATCTAATTGTTAAAACTATATCACTTATTTTGATTTCTTTTATTCGCTTTTATCTTTTTAAATGATTTTATTTAACTCATTTATAAATATATTTAATTGTTTGTAATCAGATTAAACGAAATAAATCATAACACATATTCTTAACCTCATTATAAATTCAACTATATCATTCTTCGATGAACAAAGATTAGAATTAAAATAGTTCTGTAAATATAAGTCAATTCCTTCTTGAGTTATTAAAAAGAATAAATAATTTAATTAAATTTTGGAATGCTTCATGAGATGCATTTTTCAAAAAAAGAAAACAAGTGGAGCTAATATGGCTAGTAACATATAAATATTGTCAAATCAAGATGGTAAAAAACAATTGAATATTCTATTTTTAACTTTAATATCTCAAATTGTTTTTTTTTTTTTTTTTTTTTTGTATTGGCTAAGTTATACTCGTGATCCTTTCTTCAAAATTTTAATGTTTTGCGTAGAAATGAAAGTTTTGGCTATCAATGACATGAACTTGAAAATTGTAGGTCTTGCTAGAGAATAATTAATGGATGTGTTTTAAATTTAAAAGAGAAATGAAGAACTACGTATATTATTGCGATCTATAACATGATGATGTGGCATAATTTTTTAACTCCTGATATTATATTTTCCCTTTTATCAGTAAAAGATCAGAAATTCATAATTTTAATTTCAATTAATTGAATCACATTTGTTACTAACTTTTTATTCTATTCTTTATTTTATCATTTAGTATATATATTAATTTTGAGAAATAATATAGAACAAGAGAACAATATAAAATACCAACTTTATTCTTTCTACCAAATGTGCATAACATCATTCTTTTAGTACCTTTACTATTTGGTCACATTTGAGAAATATCAAAAGATAAACATGACATAAATCGTTGAGAAGATAGGAAAGATTATAAGGTTGTTAATGATCAATGAGGAGGTGTTGGAGGTTTGCATATTACTACTTATAAAAAAGAAAATTATACATAAGTTAGTTAGACAAAAAAAAGATCATACGAGCTAGTTTTGAGTTATTGGGTGAAGATTGATCGAGGGGACTTTCATCATGTACCTGACATTTAAGTACAAATAAAATGATTACATTTCATTAATATTAATAAAAAGTTAAGTGTTGTACTTAAAAACTATTTTTTGTATATGAATTTTATGCTACAAGTAGATAATGCTTTTTTTTTTCCTTCTATTACGTAATATCATCTAAATTAAATACTAACAAAAAAAAAAACAAATTTGTCCTTTAGATCCATGAAATAGAGAGGTATGGGCCATGGGTCATGGGTCATGGGCCTTGGTCCAATAAAGAATTTGGGCTTGGAGTATCGTTAGGGTTTTAGGTTTTTGAAGCCTATAATATAATATCGCAAGCTTCTCACCATCTCCATTCCCTCCACACTGCTCTCGCATCGTCTCTTCGCTCTCTCTGTAAGTTATTCTTTACTGAATCTTTATGTTGTATTTTGCATCTGCATATTAGATTTTTGCTTTGTATATCTGTATACACATCCGAAAAGATGAAATTCAAGGGCTATATTTTATGCCGACATTTCAATGTGGATGTGATTCTAGGGTTTATCTGTTGAATCTTGTTGATTTTGAATTTTGTAGATGTTTCAAGTGTTAATATTTGGATTGTGAACTTAATATATGTACATATTTGATAAATTTCTTAATACAAAGTTATTGGATTTAACTGAACTCGTGTTCGGGCTTCTAGCTACGCCTGTGGAATTAAAACCGCTTCACTTAGGTTTAGATCCCAGTAGAGATAGAAAAACTCTATGTGATAACCTCTGTCATGTATGTGCTGTTATAGGTTAGTAGTATGTACTTGGTGGATTAATTAATTAGTTAAGGCTTACCAGTAGGCAAGTCTCACTTATGAAATGAAGGTTTAAAGTCAAATTGAACAGGTAAAAACAATTTTAGTACTCATTTGGCATTACTCATCGTCCTGTATTCGGTTGGGATTTTCATTTTGTATAATGATCCTACATGACTAGTCCATGCATCTTAAGCAGCTCTTATTTGGTTTAATAAACTACTTGGAATGATCTTGAATGGAGGAGTCCTATTGGTGCTCAGACAACTCTAATCTTTTTAAACTACATGATGCATATTATCAAGATTGGTTGTTTTTCAACCTTTTTTGATGCTTGTGTGTTTACAGTTTTTGACTGTATTTTTGATGGTTTATGTCAGGTTTGGCTTGTATCTGGTAATTAGATTCAAGAAGAGAAAATGTCTGGGTAAGTAGTTATAGTATGTATTACTTCTATGTATTTTAACAGCATTAACTGATGTTTACTGTCATGAAAATAACTTCTTTTACTGGAATTTATATGTTACTATGATCCATATTAGGTGAATGTTTTTTGAAAAATTACATTATATTTGTCCTCTTTAGCTTTGTAATTTCATATTGGTTGGCATCAGCTCTCCGATAATAGGGATGTTGTGTTCTTCGTTGGTTTCTTTTGCTTTGGATGCGATGGGTTGCATACTTTTGAGTTGATTTAGATTCATATGGCACTACCCCTACCCCTACTGATCTTGTGTTGTTTTCAAAATTTTGATGTCTCTTTTTAAACATCCTTGCTTGATGACATTTCTCTTGTAGTTTTATTTATTCCTTGATTTATTGTAATGCAGTGAAGAGCCTGTTGCTGCTGAGACTCCAGCTCCCGCTCCCGCTCTTGGGGAGCCCATGGATATCATGACAGCATTGCAACTTGTCCTCAGGAAATCACGGGCTCATGGTGGTTTAGCTAAAGGTCTTCATGAGGCTGCTAAGGTTATTGAGAAGCATGCTGCCCAACTTTGCGTTTTGGCAGAGGACTGCGACCAACCAGACTATGTGAAATTGGTCAAAGGTCTATGTGGTGATCACAATGTTAGCCTGATCACTGTTCCTAATGCCAAGACACTCGGTGAATGGGCTGGTGTAAGTAACAAACTATTGAATCTGATGAAAGTTTTAAAAGAACAGTTATTTGCATCTCTTATTTCTGCAGTTTATAAATAGTTAAGTCTGTTTGTTCGTGTTTTTGAAGTTATATTTTGAACTAATTTCTCTCTTCATATTTGCAGCTGTGCAAGATTGACTCTGAAGGCAAAGCTAGGAAAGTTGTCGGATGCGGTTGTGTTGTAGTAAAGGTAAAGAATGAGATGAACCTAATATTCTTTAGTATGAATTTAGGTCCTTTAAAAAAAGTAATTCTTGTGAGTGAATTTGTTGATCAATGGCTATATTTTTCTTTTTGCTTTTCAGGATTTTGGAGAGGAAACTGAAGGGCTCCACATTGTTCAGGAATATGTGAAGTCTCACTAAGTGAAATGTTGAATTAGAGAGGTTTAGCTTGTTTTTGGTTGTGACATGAAAATTCTTGATTGTTATAAAACCAGATTTTGATAAATTTCAATTTGTAGTCATTTGTGATTCTGGTTATGCACGGCTTCTTGAACTTTATAGGTCTTTTGGATCCCTATGAATGAACCAATTCATTTTAATCTGTTCTAGTAACATTTTGCAAGAATGATATCAGGAATCTGAGGTGACATTTGATTTGATCATGTTGTTGATTATATGACGTTATTACATTTGTCATAGTTTTAATTCATATCTCATGTTCAGAATTAGTACAAAGATGAGGTAAACTGCTCTACGATAGAATCTTATGTTCACTTCAAATTTTGTGTTTCATTAGAGACGTATAAGTTGTGATGTTTAGAGTACTTATCACTTTCGATCAGTACATAGTAGACATCGGTGATAGAGTAGGATGTGTTTCGATAAGCATTTGATGATAGCTTAAGTATGGAACTCAATTATTAATTTCCACAATTAATGAGTTTGAGTTTAACCTTTTCTGCTACTAAAGTATGCTTCAATTAAATTTAAGAAAATCATACTATATAACATTATTGCATGTCTAATTAACATAAAGCTACATCTCATAAGTAACTGTTTCTTCCATTATAAAAAAAAAAAACTTTTCATGTTTCGTTTAGAAGAATTTTAAAATATATGGCTAAACAACATACAAAATAATCACTATAGATTTTCGATAAGTGAGTTCAATTGTATCTCTTTCATTGAAAAATTTATACTACAAGAACAAAAATAGGCCAGACTTAACGATCATTAATAGCTCCATAGCGGCAATGAATTTCTTCACCTTGAAGAATCTTGTCAACACACCCTGCAGGAAGACCAACCATTTCCATAGTCTTATTCCATATTTCAAAAGAAGTTCTCTCATTATCTACTTGTTTGCTAGGTTCACTAATTCGACAATGGCAACCAATGAAGGCACAACCATTACACCCTTCTGCTTTCAACACACCACAATAATCCACGATCTTAGCATCAGTAGCTGCAAAAAGTGCACTTCTTGAACCCTGTTGAGCATCAAACATGAAAAAGAACATTTTCTGATAAAGAATGTTGAGAATTCTTGGAAGATCTCGCGTAACATTTGTACGTACAGCTCCTGGCTCTACACACATTACATGAATATTAGTATTAATTAGGAGTTTTTGAAGTATACTGCTAAACTTCAGTTGTGCCAATTTGCTGCTCGAGTATGCCTTTCTACTTGTGAACTTATTCTTCTTGGTTAAGAAATTCATATCTTGAGGATCCACAACGCCAATTACATGCATAAGGGAATTCATATTGATAATCCTGCTTGGAGAGCCTCTTTTCAAAGAAGGCAAAAGCAGAAGAGATAGTAATGCAGGTGCAAGATGGTTCACTTGTATATGTGTTTCATATCCGTCTTTGGTAAATTTTTGTGGTTGTCCTATAGAATAGATTCCAGCATTATTGATGAGAATATGAAGAGGTTTTGATCTCGAATTCCATTTTTGTGCAAATTTTACAACTGACTCGAGATAAAAGAGATCAAGTTCTATAATATCGATGCTTAAGGGCCTCGAAACAGTTTCATTTCTTTGCCATTTTTGAATGAGTTGATGAGCAAGATTTGTGTTTCTTACAGCCATAACAAGATGTGCACCTGACTCAGCCAATTGTTTAGCAATTTCAAGTCCAATGCCACTAGTGGCTCCTGTGACAATGCAATTTAGGCCATTGAGAGGAGGTAAAGGCAAAGGGTCTTGTAAATGTTTAGCATGAATTTTCTGAAATAGTGTCTCATATGTTAAACGAAGCCATCCTTGTAACCATTCTTTCCATTCCAATCCTTTCGACGATGTATTCATCGTAATTTAATATTATTTTTCCATCAATCTTTTATAATCAAGAAAATTTTGTTGGAGAAATGAAACAAATGACTTTGTATGAACCAACAAGAAATTTGAATATGAATTTGAGATTGAGAAATAGACCAATATTAAAATTGCAAGGAAAAATATATGAATGAAATAATTTGTTAATTGTTGAGTAATTGTTCAAATAATGATCGATAGAGAGAACCAATGGATTGACATAGATTCCGGAACAGATTCTTTTTTACTTAATGAGTTAAAGCCAATAAAATCACATATATATTATCCTTTTAAAATAAATTGTCCTTTTCTTTTGGTTGGATGTTTTAAATAAATTGTTAAAATATATAATACCTAAATATCACTCTAGATTTGGCATAAGTTAACAATTGCACATCTCAACTACATGTTGTCTTTGATGACCTTGTACTATCGGATGGTTTTTACTTTAGAAAAAGTGCAAAATAGTTCTTATTCTTGGGAAAAATATTCTTCAGTTTTCAACTTGAATTTGTTATGAATGTTCAGTAGTCTTTTTATTCTCAGACTACTGAGAGGATCTTAGGGTCGTGCTGTTTGCCGACCAAAAGCTATCATCCCTTTTTAATTTAAATTAAAAATAGCCACTACGTAACTTTAAATTTTCATTTTGCTTTACTTCAGTCGATAAATTTGGGCCCCTTCTTTCTCCCTATTCCGCTTCTTTCAATATGCTTTAATTCCCAAACTTTTTTTTTCTTTTTATTTGTGTGTCACAACTTATTCTTTAATTTTTTCCACTTTATTTAGTTTTTAGCAAATTAAAATTTTGAAATTAGTTATGTCACGATCCAAAAATGGGTGTCATGGCACTCGTCTTATTCCACCAAGACAATTCAGCCTAAAACCCAATATCTAACAAAGTGCGGAAGTAAATGACAATCCAACAACAATTTCTATTATGAAACCAAGTCATATTAATTCAATCCCCAAAATCAGGTTGTCACGTGCACAAGCCTCTAATGTGAATATTAGAATTGAAATAAAATAGAAGTCTAAAATGAAGTTGTCTTTCAAATAAAAACAAAATCATAAATTGGAGTAGTAAAGTTCGCTGAGATGACAAGCAGCTACCTCACAACACTCCACAAGATGTCTCGGAAACGAAAATAATGACAGGTATCACGGAGATCCGGGCTCGTAACCTACAAAAATTTGTAGAAGCAAGGGGTCAGTACCAAACCACGCGGTACACAACAAGCAAACCTCTAAACACAAGTTAAGTGAATAAAATACGGGTACTCCTTACACCCTATCTAAACCTCCACGCTACAGCCTAACAGTTTACAGTTTACCAAACACACAACTCAATAACCACACTCTATCAGTTTACACATTCTCAATAACAACTCAATATTCAACAATCATAAGCTTCACAGAGAAACACTCACAAGATCAGCAAAACACGTGTTCAAGTTCATCAATAATAAAATGTGCAATGCCATGAGATGCAATGTCAAATATAGTGATGCATGTCTTTCTTAACGATACACACCCGCTGTCTCTCAGTTCGGGACCAATGGGGGACATATCTGTCCATGCATCTGTCGCAGCGCAAGACACGACCCTCGATAATAGTAACCTTCGCGGCGCGCGATACGTCACTCGAAATATAATATCCATCGCGGCGCGCGATACGACCCTCGAAATGGTACATCCTCTTACCACAACCATGTCTCAGATACAATGCAAATGACATGCTCAAATGAAAATGAGGAGATAACCATTTTGATAACAAAATACAATTTACTACAAGGAATACAATACCAACAAATAAGCAACAAGTCTCCAAGTCATTCTCAACACTACACAAGGAAATACATGAATTTCATACGCTTAACAAGGGTTTAGAAATCCACTTGCCTTAGTCAATCGAACAATTACTCTTGGACTTGAGCCTTCACTTTCCGTTGAGCTTCCGAACCAATAGAATCTATTCAAGTATATATTTACAATAAGGTTTCGGAATTAACAACACTCACATTCGGAATTAACAACACTCACACTTCTATATGTTTAATCTTGACCTAAAAATTCACCCCAAATTTATAATCAAGTTCGTAATTCTTGATGCCAACTAACATTTCAACTATTATATTTTCCAAGTTCCAAGTCTAAGGTTAAGTCCCTCTTTTTTTTTTTTTCCAATACCAACTCTAATAATTCACCAACAATTAATTTTCTATCTTAGTATAACAAAACTTTAATTATAATATGCTAACAATAGTAAGGATATTTCTATAAATTTACTCTCCAATACTTCCATCTAGTCAAAGGCTTAATCAGTAGAGGTCACTATCCTGATACATTCTCAACTTTACAAAATACAAGTTTTTACATATATTTTCCTTTCCAATCACTTCCAACAACCCAATTTAATAATATCTTATTTTATAATGTGAATAATAAGAAAAGAAAAATAAATAAAATAAAAGAAAATATTAAAATCGATGATTTTACGAAATGAATTTTTTTTTTTTGCAGATTTAATAGTCTGCATCCAAATTTTCCAAACATATATATATATATATATATATATTAGATCATATCCTTGCAATCATTGCCAATGATTAGGTTATTATTATTTTAATTTTTTACAACAATAAAAAATATTATAAAATAATTAAAATTTTAAAGGTTGGTTAATACATTGCTCTTTCTCTTTCTACCTACCATAAATTCCTATGCATATATATAATATATAATATTGAAAAACAAGTAGCAATTCAAAGAAGAATCCATTCACGAGGATACATACCTGCACTCGTTCGATAGTCGCCGCCACAAGTCAGTTTTTATTCTGGTTTTCTTTTCTTTTCTTCTAAAATACTTATGTTATTAAAAGTAGCACTCCTTATTAACCTATATTAATATTTCAGACTTGACCCATTATTATTAAAAATAACTAAATTACCTCCAAATTAATTAATATAGTTAAATGACTACTCCAAATTATAAAAATAAATTTTTTCGGGTCCGAGTGATTACATTATCCACCACTAAAAATCATGTTCGTCCTCGAACATAAGGTGAAAGAAAGTACCTGAAGCTTCAAAAAGTTGTGGATATCTAGCACGCATGTCAGACTCAGTCTCCCAAGTTGCCTCTCCCACTGATCGGTGCTTCCATTGCACCTTCACTGAAGCAATCTCCTCGGTCCTAAGCTTTCGGACCTGCCTATCCAAAATAGCTGTAGGCTCCTCCTCAAATGTCAAGTCTGGACCCAGCTCCACAGAATCAACTGAAAGCACATGAGATTTATCCGGAATATACTTTTGAAGCATAGAGACATGGAAAACAGGATGAACTGCTGACAAACTAGGTGGCAACGCAAACTTATAAGCCACATCTCCCACTCGGATCAAGATCTCAAAAGGTCCAATAAACCTAGGGCTAAGCTTGCCCTTCTTTCCAAACCTCATCACACCCTTTACGGGTGATACTCAGAGCCAAACATGACCACCCTCCATAAACACTAAGGCTCTAACTCTCCGGTCTGCATAACTCTTCTATCGACTCTGAGCTATCAATAATCTATACTGAATCATACGGATTTGCTCTATAGCATCTCTAAGCAAGTCTGTATCCAAAAAGTCCATCTCCGCCGAATCAAACCAACCAATGGAGACCTACACCGTCTTTCATACAACGCCTCAAATGGGGCCATCTGGATACTAGAGTGATAACTGTTATTATAGGCAAACTCCGCTAAGGGTAAATGTCGATCACACACCTCGAAGCATATCTTCCAATACCTAAATGGTCCGCTCGGATTGACCATCTGTCTGAGGGTGAAATGCCGTACTCATTTTTATTGGAGTATCCTGACCATGTTGTGATGCCTTCCAGAAATGAGAACTAAATAGTGAACCCCGATCTAATATGATAGAAATTGAAACTCCATGTAGTCTCACAATCTGACTGATAAATAGCTCGACTAACTTTTCTGGCGTATACTTCACCCGAACCGGAATGAAGTGGTCAGACTTGATCAGCCTATCAACAATAACCCAAACGGAGTCATAATCACCCGCTGTAGTAGGTAAACCCACAACAAAGTCCATAGTAATCCGCTCCTACTTCCAAGTAGAAATAGGCATCATCTGAGATACACCCCCGGACCGCTGGTGTTCACACTTGACCTGCTGGCAAGTCAAACACCTCGAAACAAAGTCTGTAATATCTCTCTTCATCCCAAACCACCATTAATGCTGACTCAGATCATGATACATCTTCGCCGTTCCCGGATGGATGGAATACCGAGAACAATGGGCCTCCTCAAGGATCAATCTAATCAAATCGCCTGTCTTGGGCACAAAAATCCTGCCTCCGATCCTCAAGACACCATCAGAATCAAAGACAGCCTCCTTAGCTTCTCCTCTCAATACTTTTTCTCGAATGAGACATAACTTTTCATCCTTAAACTGGTGTGCACGGATCTGCTCGACTAAAGAAGATCGAGCCTCAATAAAAGCAATCATCCCATCACTCTTCTATGAGATCTGTAATCGTACAAGACTGTTAGCTAACAATTGAACATCTCTAGCCAATGGTCTCTCCTCAATACTAAGAGATACAAGACTCCCCATGCTATGAGTCTTCCTACTCAAAGCATCGGCCACAACATTTGCCTTCCCCGGATGATACAGAATGGTCATATCATCGTCCTTCAGCAACTCAAGCCATCTTCGCTGCCTCAAGTTTTATTTATTATCATTATTATTTAAAAAAAGTAACATATTACATCACAAGTGCAGATATTTTCAAGAGGACAAATAAGATTACTAATTAATAATATTAGCTAATTTAAAAGGAGGAAAAAAAATATGCACAACAAATTTTATTGGAGTGGGTATGCTAAAAATTTATTTACAAACCTACAAACATGATTTCTAAGTGTTCAAAACGGAGTAACACAGATATGCATGGTTTTGTACGTCTAAATGATATGAACATTTTGATCCTTAGGCATGCTTTCTACCTGATAAGAAAATGTCGAAAAGTTATAACATATTTTTTAATATTTAAAAGCCTACTAAATTATTAGGATTTGATTTTAACATTAAAAAATTAATGGAATCTAGTTATTTTAAAACTTATTACCAAACAAAGCGTCAGACATGTTAAAAATTGGTTAGATTACAACACCTACAAACAATATTTCTAGGTGGTTAAAGATTTTAAAAATAGAATAAACCTATAGGCATGATTTCTAACTTTTAAGAAATACAATTAACAAGTAGCATGTATATCCCCTTCCCTTAGACGATCCCCCCAAATAAATTTATATATGAGAGCTTTAGAGTTATACAAATATTACAAAATTCAAATAAATAAATAAGAAAAAAATAGATTCAAATATATGAATTAAACAAATAAATCTTTCTTCATGGCTTATCTCCAACTTGAACTTCAAGTTTGAAACCCGTCAAAGCAATCAAATAACTACACACGTAATCACATTTATTTAGTCAAGATGAGACAATATGCAATTATTTAATGACGAATTATACATATAGAAAAGAACAGACAATAGCTTACACAAATGAGTGAATGCAAAGATAATGTAAATGCTAAGATACTAACCAGTTAAGCAAAGAAATGGTAGCAATGAAAACAAATTGATCCAACTTTTACTCGAACAATATCAAAGTAGCGAAGAAGAACACTTGAATGTTTACCGGAATCTTAATGTATTTTAAGAGCAATGAGAGAATGAGGAGTGATGAGAGAACTTGTGATTGAGGGTGTGAGTGTGTTAAAAGAATGCAAAGGGGGTCTCTTATATATTAGAAGAGGGGGGAACAAATAAGGTAAACAAATATTTTTAAGGAATCAATTAATATTATATTTTCCTTATTATAAAAGAGGACCAAATCAGAAAGTTTTAAAATAATTCATTACCAAATATAAACAAATTAAGAGAGGGTGATATTATTTTTCCTTAAATAAAAAAGAGCCAAAAGAATTTTTATTTTTTTTATTTTTTTAAAAGAATTCATTATCAAAAAATAAATAAATCAGTATAAAGTTAGGAAGACAATATTTTTTACCTTAAATACATAAGAGCTAAAACAAAATTATTTTAAATTAATTTTACCAAGTATAAAAACAAGTAAGAAATTGTTAATTTTCAAATAAGGAAATAGGGATCAATTAATATTATTCTTGTTTTAAGAGAGTCAAATGGAAAAATATATATTTATATTTTCTTTACTAAAAAAAGTAAAGAAAATCAGCTAAGTAAAAAAATCAATAACCATAGTAGCACAATATATGACAAATAAAGAACATAATTGAAATGGTAAATTGACATAATCAAATCAGATTATGTATAATTAAATAAAAGAATGACAAATACAAGTAAATATTTATGATCATAATTTCATAAGTGCATTCCCCACTAAATTAGCCAATTATATTTTACAAAGTCACCATGAATAAGATAAGATCAACTTCATTAACGGGTGTAAGACGAAATAGGTGACTAAAAATTTACTAATCACACATAATAAAGATTATTCCAAATTACAGAAGGATGCAATATTAACAGTCTTTATGGATATGTTTTTTTAACTCAAACAGGATCAAATCAACAATCTAAACATAAGATTTCTTCTATTTGAAACAAGAGACTTAAGAGTGAATGGTTCCTTAATGACACACTTATAACAATGCACCACACATAATAGAGGATTAATGAACATCATTTAAGCAAAGCAAAAGAAGCAAAATCGAACCAAACTTAAATTCAAGAAATATTCATCTTAAGATAACTAAAAATTTAAAAGCTTAAAAACATTTAAATTAAAACTTACTGGACGGATCTATTGAGATCCGTCGTCGAACATTGTCGGAGATGGAGATGTGAAGGCTTTGCTGGTCGTTGTTGCTGTTGTCCATCCATTCTAGCTGGAGCAGCAGTTGCTGCTTAGCGTGGCGGCTGCTGGTTCTGTTCACGCTGACCGGAACTGCTGCTTACTCCCGCCGATGGTTGCTGCTGGTTCTGTTCACGCTGGCCGAAACTGCTGCTTACTCCCGCCGATGGTTGCAGCTGCTGGTTTTCCGCCGGAGGGTGCTGTCTTTCCCTGGAGGCTTAACCAATGGTCGCTTCTCGCCGGGAGGAGATGGAAGAAGCGGATGAGAGGGGGAAGAGAGGGGGGCGCTGGGGCTGCTGGTCGGAGAAAGGCGAGAATAGAGGGGATTGGCGGCAGCTGCCTGATCGAAGAATAGCGAGAAGAGAGGGGAGGCGGCTGTGGCTGGAGCTATTGTCCGCTGCTGCTGGTGTTGTTTGTCACAACTGCTGGTGCCTACAAAAAATAAAAGAAGAGGGGCGGAGGGGAAGAGGCGAAGAGAGGAGAGAAAGACAAGATGGAGGCGGACAGAGAGAAGGGGAGAAGGACGGGAAGGGGGAGGAAGCGGAGGAGAGAAGGGAAGGGAGAAGAAGAGGGAGAGAGGGAAGAGAAAGGAGGAGAGGGGAAGGAGAAGGCGGCTGATGCTGGCAAGGAGAGGGAGGGAGAAGAGAATTTGAATTTCAGGTTTTGGGGTCTTTTGGTGTTGAGAGAATAAGAGATTTAACCACAACCGTTGATCTAATTTGAAATGAAGGGCTAGGATTCGATTAATAAAATAGATGGTTGAGATTAAAAGATGAGCATGTATATCTGAAGTGTCTAAAATATATGACCTAGCATGTGTAATTCAAGAACTAAAGAAATATAAAGCTAGGGTTCTGAAATTCATGCAATAATCTGAGTAAGAACATGATAATATGATTTGGAACATATATTTAATAAATTCATGAAGTTATATCAAAGTTCTAGAAACCCTGGGTTTAATCATGATAAGAGAATCAAGAACTGACTGAAACTAAGGACCCAATGGGTGAAAGGAACCCACTAGTGAAATCCCACATACCTGGTGATGAAATCCACGGAAAAATACTTAGGTTTCGGGACTGGAACTGCTGGAGCTTGTGGCGTTCTTGAACTAGGGTTCTTGAGTTTTTTTCTCCTTTCTTGCTTCTAATTTTCTAAGTTTTGATTTAATGATTTGACTTGAATATGTTTTAATTATGTTTATAGGCTTAAACTGATTAAAATTTGATTATTTAGGGTCAAAATGACATAACTTAGGGTTTAAACGGAGTGGAAAAGGTCAAACAGACCCTTGGGAAGGTTGTTGTCGGGCCTCACGACGGCCAGGATTGACTGTCCGTCATGCGCCTGACGCCTCGTAGTTGGGTCCGTCGTGAGTTCCTGTTCAGGCATACCTTTTTACTCAGAGGTCTGATTTTAGCAAGATCGGTGGCTATGGAAAGATAATTCAATTATCTATCTGTGGGTATGTCATGGGTGACCTAATTCATTTTGTTCTAAGAGTTATGATCATTTTAAGTTGACCCAACTGCATCTGCCCTTAACTGGCTGCAAATTTTCCTCCTACGGTCAGACCTACGGACCGTAGGTCCACCTATGAACCATGCTGGTCATCCATAGCTCTTGTCAGAGAGTGGTTAAAGGGAGTCTTGATTGACGGTCACGGACTACGGACCGTTGTTTGACGTACGGACCATAAGTCTGTCCGTTGTCCAAGACTTAACCAATTTTTCTAGGCTGAAATTTTTGGGAGTTTCTGATCTCATCGACGGTTGTGCAGGACGAACCGTTGTTCAGGCTACGGTCCGTCGATGCCACTGTTGGTAGCACCTGCAAATTTTTTTGAAAAACTAATTTTTGGTCTGTTTTTGCTACGGGGTGTTACATTATCTTCCTTTGGGAACATTCGTCCTCGAATGAAGACTAAACTAGCTAAAATAACGGGAGAGAGATGCAAATCCCACTATTGAACACTGAGAACTGAGTTCTGACTGAATTGAGTTCTGAGTACATGCAATTACGCTAAAATGAAAGTACAAACTGAGTGAACATGATTCTAAAACTGAATTTACGCATGGACGATTGTAAAACTGAAGGGGAACTATTACCTCAAGGTGGAGTGGAATCGGAAGGAAAAAGGTAAGGATACTTGGCTTTCATGGCTGCTTCTGCTTCCCAAGTAGCTCCCTCTACGGACTGACTCCTCCACAAAACCTTGACTAAAGTGACTTATTTGTTTCTCAACCTTCTAACCTGACGGTCAAGAATCTCAATTGGTACATCCTCATAAGAAAGACTATCTTTCACAACCACACTCTCTAATGGCACTATAGAGGCTGGGTCACCCACACACTTCTTCGGGAGTGAGATGTGGAAGACTGAATGCACTGCTACTAATTTTGTTGGCAACTCTAACTCATATGCCACATTGAAAATCCTTTCTAAGATCTTATAAGGGCCTACATATCTAGGACTGAGTTTCCCTTTCTTTCCAAATTTCATCACCCCTTTCATAGGTGAGACTTTCAGAAAAACGCAATCATCAACTTGGAACTCTAGTCCCCTTCTCCTTACATCTGCATAAGAATTCTGACGACTTTGGGCTGTGTTTAGTCTATCTATAATGAGTTGCACTTTCTCCATAGCATAAAGGACTGAATTTGGCCCTATCAAAGCTGCTTCACCTACTTTGAACCAACCAACAAAAGATATACATCTACGCCCATATAAAGCCTCATAAGGGGCCATCTGAATGCTGGAATGGTAGCCATTATATTAGGAAAACTCAATAAGAGGAAGGTGATTATCCCAACTACCTTTGAAATCAATCACACAAGCTCTCAACATATCCTCTAAGGTCTGAATGGTACGCTCTGCCTGCCTATCCGTCTGTGGATGAAATGCTCTACTAAGGTTAACTTGAGTACGAAGACCTTTTTGAAATGACTTCCAGAAAATTAGAGGTAAACTGAGGACCTCTATCTGAGATGATAGACAAAGGAATCCCATGCAACCTCACAATTTTAATAAGGTAAAGCTTGACATAGTCCTATGCCGAATATGTAGTCTTGACTGCCAAAAAGTGAGAAAACTTAGTCATCCTATCAACTATCACCCAAATTGAGTCATGCTGTCTGCGAGTACGAGGTAACCCTGTGATGAAATCCATATTGATCACATCCCACTTCCAAGTAGGAATATCGATCTCTTGAGTCATACCTCCTGGTTTCTGATGTTCTACCTTGACTTGCTGGCAATTGGGGCACTTACTCACAAAGTCTGCTATATCCCTCTTCATGCCATTCCACCAATAGACTTCCCTCAAATCGCGGTACATCTTAGTGGCAACTGGATGAATAGAAGGGAGAGAAGGAAATGAACCCTTTGATCACGTGTGGTAAACCATGGTCTACAGATCAACCATTGGGAAAGGGTAAAATAAAAAAAAATCAAAATAAAGCCCAAGGTAGAACATTGCATAAACTGGGATATCAAACACGTTATTTAAGATAAACGCCCTAAATGCAAAAGAGCCTCGTTGAACCAGAGGTAGGCCTAAGCGACACATAAGTGATGCACAATAATTAATTCAAGCCTTATTTGCCAATTTGGAGTTTAGATTAGAAGAAACAAAACTTTCATTTATTATAAAATTCAAACAATACATCATAAAAAAAACTGAAATAAACTAAGGGAAAATGGATAACTTGGGGAAAATCATCCTAAATTCTGAAATCTTGGAGGTATCGACTCCAAGAGCTTGGCGGCAATTGACCTCTTGTGATGGGAGGGACTTCTTGTGTCATGTTCAACACGCTCCGTACCCATATGTTTTCCATTTCATCGGCAAGCCCATGGTATCCTTCTCCACTTGATATTGGGACTTCAGATTCTATCAAGATCCATATGCGATACTTATGCGTACATAAAGCCTGTCGTGCGCCAATAGGAATGGTCAACACACGCTCCCATTGTCAAAGTATGTTGTGGACTTGTGGTTTATCTAGTCCAAACTCATACTTAAATGGCTCCATGTCAGATCGCAGTGGTATGATTTGAGTTTGCCCAAATTGGCGAAGTACTCGAAGAGGCGCATATGGTTGGACACCCTTTAAGACAATAAGCTCGATGAAATATTGGTCGTCCCCTCTTACTATGACATTAGGTGTGGACAACTAATGAAACTTCCATTGAATTTGGCGGCTCTCAAGCTCAGTCAGAAAAATCTGCCAGTCCACAAATCCTACAGGTGCGGCGAAACGTGCCAACCTTCTTGGATGGTTATCAATCTTGTTGCCTTGACCAAGATAGGTATCTACCACGTCAGATTCCTTGTGAAAGTGATCGATAGCCCATAGTTGAAGTAGAAGGTTGCACGCCTCGAAGAACATTCTACCATCAACACATGCTGACAGACTCCTCATTATCTCCGCCAGGATCATGGGCACTATGGTTTTTCTAGGCTCACCTTCTCTTTGAGCTAGGTCTCGAACCAAGTACCTTAGACATGTATCGATTCTTCCCCTTGATTTAGGAAAAACCAAAGATCCCAATAAGGCGATGGCAAAGGCATCTAGACGATACTTTTCCCATTCTTCAATAGAGCACTCAAATTCATAATCATAAATGTAATAGCCATCATCTCGGTCGAATCGTGAGTATAAGAAGTCTAAATGAGTCCACCCAAGGTCTAGAGAAGTCCAGGTTGGATTAGACTTTATCCGCATACTTTTTAGAAATTCCCTTGATGATGACTTATAAGGTACCATCATTTGACACTCGTGGTACGAAAGATCGATGAAACCGCTAATTTCTTCAATTTTTGGTGTCAAATTGCAATCTGTAAACGTGAACACCATTCTCACAGGGTCCCAAAACTCTAGTAGCGCCCTAGTCAGGTGAGGGTTTGGTACGACAAAATAAGAAATGTGAGTCCACCCAACAATTGATGAATCTCCCTTTCCCTATCTCTCCTTATATCCATCCACCATTTCTTAAGTATCTGACTCACCTCTGTCACCATTTCAAGATTTGGGGTTTGATACTCATCCATGACTCTGCAAATAAAACAATAAACAACTTCTAAACTCCATTTTGGCAAAATTGGCTTGATTTAATTATATTATGATCGCGTTGACACATAAATATGCAATTTGTCTAAAGAGTGTTGGGGCTCTTTACACGAGAGGGTGGTTACTAATTATGTGATTGACACCAAGGGTCAAACCACCTAGGGCTTATGCAGCATGTATGACCTAACCAGGACTTCTAAGAGTTGGCTTGACACGGACTTGAAAGGGATTCTATGCGAGAGGCTCGTGGTTTCGCGGTAGTAAAACTATCCGTTATGACCACGCATATGCCAACTCTCTATAATGGGTATTTGAATAGAATTGGAGTAGTTGTGAGAGGTGCAAAGACACAACATCACGAGAACAAAATAAAAAAAAAGAAGAGGGTCCCAATTAGGGGAAGTATGAGCAAAATGCCAGTTATCAAAGCAATAAACACTTAGCATTTAAATTGGAAAGCGGTAATATATAGGCAGTTTATAAACAATAAATAGATAAAGAAGCATGAATAAATAAAAGAATTTAAACATATCAAGATATTGAACATCACGTAAATAAGGAAAGAGGGTATGAGATTAAACATGTAATTAAGCAAATAAGGGAAAAGGGAAGAGGTGAAACATGGTAATAAACAATTAAGGAAAAGGCAAAGGGGTGGAACAAGGAGAGAAGACAGTAACTAAGGCAACAAAATAAACTAAACATGGTAAGCACCTAACAAATAATGAAATGACCAAAATGAAGTAAACCGCACATAAATAAGAACGAAACACGTAATGGTAAGAACCTAAATATCCCCAAAGGATTCGCTATTCTGTCGCGCCCCAGTTTTCGGAAAAAACGGGTTCTGTGCACGACCTAACAACTCTTTTGGGATTTTGAGTTTGGAGTCGTCACCTAACGAATTAAGGCGCGTTAGGGCACCTATCTAACCTAACTAAGTCTAGCTAAGGTCAACGAACCAGAGATCAGGGTAAGGGTTTAAATTACCTCGAGGGGAAGGTGTTAGGCATCCCTCGAGGTCCACAAATGTGGGTCCCGACCGCATCTCATGCAATCTATGTGGGGTTACAATTAGCAAATAAAGTCACTTCATTATTATTTCATAATATACTTGCTAAGTGATAACAAATACAAAACAATTAAGATTATTTTATTTATTTTTTTATTAATTTAGATATGCAAGGCTAGGTGATAGCAATAAATAAATAATCAAATTTATTTTTTATTTTTTTAACATACGAGACTATGTTATAAACAAAATTAGCAAATATTAAGCAATTAATATGTGCAAAAGTAAAACTTTGAAAATTGAACAAGTTTTGAATAGGAATTTTTATTAAAAAAAATGTTTGTTTCTTTATAGGGATGATGCCACGATATTGTTGATCGCGCTCCTCCACCATAAAAATAATTTTGATTTGAGGTCGGTCTTAGAAAAAATAACAATAGTTTATATTTTGAAAATGATTTAAAAGATTCAGTTTGCATATAGGCACATAAATATTTACATATAAATACACATAATTCCTTTTGAAAATCATGGCTAGGTGGTACTTCCGGGGACGCGTCAGTTTAATTTAAAAATTGGAACTAGACCTCGTGGTTCCTTTGACTTTCCCACTAACGATAGGTTAGGAGATAGTGCTTATAATTTATTTTGAAAAAATGTCATAATCAATCCAAAGTTTTAAAGGAGGATTGAACAAATGACTTTAAAAAAAAAAACATGTTGCAAAACTCCGTAAAAAGAAAAAAGAAAAAAAACTAGAAGAAAATTAATGTAGTAAATTTATTAAATGCAAAGGTTTTACTATGAAATATATTTAAAAGCCAAATAATTTGTTAAATGCATGAAATGATTTTATTTATTATCATTATTACTTAAAAAAAGTAACATATTACATCACAAGAGCGGATATTTTCAAGAGGACAAATAAGATTACTAATTAATAATATTAGCTAATTTAAAAGGCGGGCAAAAAATATGCACAACAAATTTTATTGGAGTGGGTATGCTAAAAATTTATTTACAAACATGATTTCTAAGTGTTCAAAACGGAGTAACACATATATGCATGGTTTTGTAAGTCTAATTGATATGAACATTTTGATCCTTAGGCATGGTTTCTACGCGATAAGAAAATGTTGAAAAGTTATAACATATTTTTTAATATTTAAAAGCCTACTAAATTATTAGGATTTGATTTTAACATTCAAAAATTAATGAAATCTAGTTATTTTAAAACTTATTACCAAACAAAGCGTCAAGCATATTAAAAATTGGTTAGATTACAACACCTACAAACAATAATTCTAGGTTGTCAAAGATTTTAAAAATAGAATAAACCTATAGACATGATTTCTAAATTTTAAGAAATACAATGAACAAGTAGCATGTAAATCCCCTTCCCTTAGACGATCCCCCCAAATAAATTTATATATGAGAGCTTTAGAGTTATATAATTATTACAAAATTCAAATAAATAAATAAGAAAGATATAGATTCAAATATATGAATTAAACAAATAAATCTTTCTTCATGGCTAATCTTCAACTTGAACTTCAAGTTTTAAACCTATCAAAGCAATCAAATAACTATATAAGTAATCACATTTATTTAGTAAAGATGAGACAATATGCAATTATTTAATGACGAATTATACATATAGAAAAGAGCAGACAATAGCTTACACAAATGTGTGAATGCAAAGATAATGTAAATGCTAAGAATACTAACCAGCTAAGCAAAGAAATGGTAGCAATGAAAACAAATTGATCCAACTTTTACTCGAACGAAATCGAAGTAGCAAAGTAGCGAAGAAGAACATTTGAATGTTTACCGGAATCTTAATGTATTTTAAGAGCAATGAGAGAATGAGGAGTGATGAGAGAACTTGTGATTGAGGGTGTGAGTGTGTTAAAAGAATGCAAAGGGGGTCTCTTATATAGTAGAAGAGGGGGGAACAAATAAGGTAAACAAATATTTTTAAGGAATCAATTAATATTCTATTTTCCTTATTATAAAAGAGGACCAAATCAGAAAGTTTTTGTCACGACCCAAAACGAGCCGCGAGTGGCACCCACACTTATCCTACTATGTGAGCGAACCAACCAATCTAAACCCCAACATTTCAATACAATATAAACAAAATATAATGCGGAAGACTTAAAACTCATCAGTATAACCATTAAATAACTTCTAAAATTTAATACTTATTATTCCCAAAATCTGGAAGTCATCACCACAAGAACATCTATCCTCAAATTACTAAATCTAAGAGTATCTCAGAAGCTAAAATAAGTAAAAGAGATGGTCCATGTCCGAACTTCAAGACATCAAGACGCAAAGGAAAGAATCCAATCCGAGCTAGGAACAATAGCTCACCCTGAAATTTGACGTGATGAAGACTGGCTAGAGTTGCGGTTGAGTTGAAGTCGGTGGTAAGTTTGCTTCACTCCACAAATAACAAAGAAGAAAATTACAAGTAGGGGTCAGTATAAGGCACAAGTACTGAGTAGGTATCATCGGCCAACTCAAAATAGAAATAAATATATATCAGATAATAACATAAAATCAACTAATATTCTCAGCAGGTGACAACAACAAGTACCACAACCATTGGCCACAACACGAAGCACATCTATGAGGACTCAAGTCTCCACACCATACTCATTTGGGAAATAGGTTCTTTAAATTGAGTATATTAACAATATTTCAAGATTCATTCTCTTTACTATCCTGGTGTCGGAACGTGACACTCCGATCCCCTCAATATCCATTCTCTTTACTATCCTGGTGTCGGAACGTGACACTCCGATCCCCTTCTATCCTGGTATCGGAACGTGACACTCCGATCCACTACTATCCTGGTGTCGGAACGTGACACTCCGATCAACTACTATCTTGGTGTCGAAACGTGACACTCCGATCCACTACTATCCTGGTGTCGAAACGTGACACTCCGATCCACTACTATCCTGGTGTCGGAACGTGACACTCCGATCCACTACTATCCTGGTGTAGGAAAGTGACACCCGATCCCCTAATCCCATTATTTTCCAGTCCATCAAGCCTTCTTTTATACCAAGGCATTATCATTAACAAAGTGGATTTAAGGTTTAAGATTCACAGCCTCATCTTTCCAATCCATTACAATTACAAAATCACATCATGCAAGCACACAATTAAGTATATAGAAGACTTTTACAATACTACCCAATACATATCATTCGCTATTATGAGTTTACTATGAAATAGCATAAACCATAACCTACCTCCACCGAAGAATTCGTGATCAAGCAAGCTACTCCTCAAAGTCTTTGCTTTCCTCTTCGTTCTCTCTTCTCTCGCTCGTTTGTTCTCCTGTTCTTTTTATTTTTCCTCTCCAAACTCTTTTTCTTTTACCCTAATTATCGTTTAATTAAGTATAAAAGATGATAAAAGTAACCCACTATTTATTTCAAGGTTATCTCCTTTAGCCCCCAAGTAATTGAATTATTAACATTAACCCACTAACTTTATAATTATAAGCATGAATAGTCCAAAACGCCCCTTAAAAACTTTTAATAGAAATCCGACTCAGTCAGGGTTACGCAGCCTGTGACGGTCCGTCATGACTGTGATGGTCCGTACTGCAGGTCCGTCACAAAGTTCAGAGAGTGGATTCTGTGGAAATATTTGTGACGGTCCGTCGTGCCAACGACGGTCCGTCCTGCCAACGACGGTCCGTCCTGCCATTCCGTCGTGAAGTTCAGAGAGTCGATCTCAGTATCCAAATATTCAGAATCTAAGTGTTTTGGAACGAGACCTCCTTGACGGTCCGTCGTGCCCATGACGGTCCGTCGTGGGATCCGTCGACCCTGACAGTTATTACTAGAATAAACTCTACTGCTCAAAACGACTAAACAGGTCGTTACAATAGATACCAATTTACCCATCGTTCGTCCTCGAACGATCACAAGAAGAAAAACAAGGGCGAAAAGGAGTACCTGAATCTGTAAACAGGTGTGGGTATCTTTCTTGCATATCAACCTCCTTCTCCCAAGTGGACTCTTCAACTGGTCGATTCTTCCATTGAACTTTGATGGATGCAATCTCCCTTGATCTCAACTTGCGGACTTCTCTATCTAAAATAGCAACAGGCTCCTCCTCATAAGACAAAATCTCATCAAGAAGAACTGAATCCCAACGGATAATGTAGTTTCCATCCCCATGGTATCTTTTCAGCATAGACACATGAAATACCGGGTGCACTCCTGAGAGTCCTGGGGGCAAGGCTAATTCATAAGCTACCTCCCCCACGCGCTTCAGAACTTCAAATGGACCAATGTACCTCGAACTAAGCTTACCTCGCTTATCGAACTGCATCACCCCTTTCATGGGCGAAACCTTCAGCAAGACTTGATCACCCTCCATAAACTCCAAGTCTCTAACCTTTCGATCTGCATATTCCTTCTGTCTACTCTGAGCCGCTAATAGCTTTTCTTGAATGCATTTCACTTTATCTAACGATTCCCTCAGAAGGTCAGTACCCCAAGGTCTAACCTCAAATGCATCAAACCACCCAATGGGAGACCTACATCTCCTCCCATACAGTGCCTCAAATGGGGCCATACCAATACTTGAGTGATAGCTATTATTGTATGAGAATTATGCTAAGGGTAGGAAGTTATCCCAATGACCACCAAATTCTATCACACATGCACGAAGCATATCCTCCAAAACCTGAATCGTTCGCTCAGACTGACCATCGGTCTGAGGATGGAACGCAGTAAACAGTACTAAGGTCAACCTAGTACCCAATTCAGCATGCAATGTTTTCCAAAACTTAGAAGTAAATTGCGTAACTCTATGATATGATGGAGAGTGGAACCCATGCAATCGAACAACTTCCGAGATGTAAAGTTTGGCTAACTTCTCTGCATTGTAAGTCACCTTGACCGGAATGAAGTGAGGACTTAGTTAACCTATCAACAATTACCCAAATGGAGTCATACTTACCCATTGTCTTGGGAAGACCAACCACGAATTCCATTGCAATTCTCTCCCACTTGCATTCAGGAATGGGCATTCTCTGAAGTGTCCCTCCAGGCCTCTGGTGTTCATACTTTACCTGCTGACAATTCGGGCATTGAGCAACAAAATCAACAATGTCACGCTTCATTCCACTCCACCAAAAATGTTGCTTTAGGTCATGATACATTTTGGTTGCACCAGGATGTATAGAATACCTTGAACTATGAGCCTCTGTAAGAATAGTGTGAATCAAATCATCGACGCGGGGTACACATACCCTTCCCTTAATTCTCAAAACACCTTCCTCATCGATTTTTGCTTCTTTAGCCTCTCCTCGCAACACCTTATCTCGGATCCGGATCAGTTTCTCATCAGTAAATTGCTTTCCCTTAATCTTGTCAAGAAAGGAAGATCTTGCCTCCACACAGGCCAAAAATCCTCCCTTATCATTTACTTCTAGCCTCATAAAGTCATTAGCCAGAGTCTGAACCTCTCTAGCCAATGGGCGTCTAGAAACTTGCAAGTGAGCTAGACTTCCCATGCTTCCTGCCTTTCTACTTAAAACATCTGCCACAACATTAGCTTTTCCCGGATGATACAAGATAGTGATATCGTAGTCCTTCAGTAGTTCCATCCATCTCCTCTGTCTCAAATTCAAATCATTCTGAGTAAAGACATACTGTAGGCTACGATGATCCGTATAGACTTCACACTTAACCCCATATAGATAGTGTCTCCATTGCTTTAATGCAAACACTACAACAGCCAACTCCAAATCGTGGGTCGGATAATTACGTTCATGCACCTTTAATTGCCTTGAAGCATAAGCAATTACATTCCTCTCTTGCATTAACACTGCACCCAAACCAGAATAGGATGCATCACAATAAACAATGAAATTCTTGCCTTCCACTGGCAAGGTAAGAATTGGTGCAGTAGTCAACAAGGTCTTGAGTTTCTGAAAGCTTTCTTCTCACTCGTCCGACCATACAAATGGAACACTCTGCGTAGTCAAATTTTTCAAGTGGGAAGCAACAGAGGAAAATCCCTTGACAAATCGACGGTAGTAGCTAGCTAAACCAACAAAGCTCCTTACCTCTGTAACATTAGTAGGTCTTACCCAACTTTTCACTGCTTCAATCTTAGATGGATCCCCCATCACTCCATCCTTAGAAACTACGTGCCCTAAGAAGGACACTGAATCTAGCCAAAACTCACACTTGGAGAATTTGGCATAAAGCTTTTTCTCCCTCAACATTTCCAATACAATTCTCAAGTTCTCCTCATGTTCTTTCCTGCTCTTTGAGTATACCAGTATATCATCAATGAATACCATGACAAAGTGATCCAGATATGGCTTAAAAATCCCGTTCATCAAGCTCATGAAAGCGGCAGGGGCATTCGTAAGCCCAAAAGACATTACTAAGAACTCATAATGCCCATACCATGTCCAAAAAGCAGTCTTTGGCACATCCATTGTCCGTATTTTCAATTGATGATAACCAGATCTCAAATCGATTTTTGAGAAGGTACAAACACCTTGTAGCTGATCGAACAAATCATCAATGCGAGGAAGAGGATACTTGTTCTTAATAGTTACCTTATTCATTTGTCTGTAGTCTATGCACATCCGAAAGCTTCCATCCTTCTTCTTCACAAACAAAACAGGAGCACCCCAAGGGGATGCACTTGGTCTAATAAAGCCTTTGCTTAACAATTGTTGAAGTTGGGCCTTTAACTCCCTTAACTTAGCGGGAGTCATTCTATAAGGGGGTATGGAAATGGGGCGAGTACCCGGCTCCAGATCAATGCAAAAGTCAATATCCCTATCGGATGGCATACCAGGAAGGTCTGCAGGAAACACATCTAGAAACTCATGGACTATCGAAACCGACTCAATTGAAGGTACTTGGGTAGTATCATCCCTGAGGTGTGCCAGGAAAGCTTAACACCCTTTCCTAACCATTCTTTTAGCACGAAGAAAGGAGATGATACGAACTGGAGTAGAAGTGTAGTCTCCCTCCCACACTAACAGATCTGTCCTAGGCTTGGCCAACGTTACAGTTTTAGCATTACAATCTAAGATTGCAAAATTTGGAGAAAGCCAAGTCATACCCAGAATTACATCAAAATCAACCATTTCTAAGATAACCAAGTCTACATGAGTATTGCTCCCCACAAAAGTTACAAGACAAGACCTATACACCTTTTCAACTATCACAGACTCACCCACCGGAGTAGAGACACGAATAGGCATGTCAAGCAATTCACAATGTAAATTAAGACCAGTAGCAAATGAGGAAGATACATATGAAAATGTGGAGCCAGGGTCAAATAATACAGAAGCCATGCAATCACAAACCAAAAGATTACCTGTGATAACAACATCAGATGTCTCCGCTTCAGACCTTCCAGGGAAAGCATAACAATGGGCCCTATCACCTGTCTGCCCGTTGCCCCTACCATGTTGCACTGCAGTAGTTCTAGTTTGCCCGCCACCCCGGTTGATTTGGTGACCTTCATTACCTTGGCCACCACGTTCTCTAGAATAGCGGCCTCTTCCATGACCACCTCTACCTCTGACTATTGGGGGTCTGTAACTCTGTCTTGGACAAAACCTCCTAATATGTCCGGTCTCTCCACATCTATAACACTCTCTGGATTCAAGCATAGGTCTCTGTGAGAACGACGAACTCTGGGGATAACCTCCAAACTCAGAGAAATGTTGACCAGTCTGTGGTGGACCCCCATCTACAGCCTGCAGTGAAGACTGAATAGGTCGGGCTGGATAACCTCCTGAACTCTGCCCTCTGGAGTAAGAACCACTAAACTCGCCTCCCTTACGAAACTTCTTAGTTTTTAATGCCATGGTGAAGTCATCTGGCTTCACTCCCTCCACCTCTATCACAAAGTCTACCACTTCCTAAAAGGATTTTGCTGTAGCAGCTACCTGTAAGGCTGAAATCTGCAAATCTGACCTCAATCCCTTCACAAAACGGCGAATCCGCTCTTGTGGACTGAAGCAAAGCTGGGTGGCATACCTGGATAGTGCACGAAACTTAGCCTCATAAGCAGTAACCAACATCCTGCCTTGCTCTAGGCTTAGGAACTCATCTCTCCTCCTATCCCTCAAGGTCCGGGGTATATACTTCTATATAAACAAGCTAGAGAATGATGCCCAAGTCATAGGTGGTGCCTGTGCTGGTTGACACTCAACATACGACCGCCACCACATTTTGGCATTTCCCTGAAACTGATAGTAACTCATGACAATCAACCAGAAAATCATAGGCATCCTCAGATTCAACACCCTTGAAGACTAGAGGTTTCAATTTCAAGAACTTACTGAAAAGTTCATGCTGATCACTTGTCATTATAGGCCCTGTAGTCAACCAAGGAAACGTGCCTATTTCCAATGAGGCATCCATGCGGGGAGCCACAACAGCTGCATGTTGTACTCCCGGAACCTGAGGTGCTGGTGTAGAAAACACTAGAGGTGTCTGGCCTTGATCAGATAACCCGCTAAGATAAGCAAGAACCTGATTAATCATCTCTGGGGTAGGTTGGGGTGGTAATTCCTCATTCTGCACTTGTTCATTCTCCCCTTACTCACCCTCTCTTAATACTTCCTCAGTCCGTGGAGGAGTCACCGCCCTAGTACTAGATGGGCCAGGTGCTTGTCCTCTTCCTCTAGAGGACGTCCTCCCGGTACCTCTACCACGGCCTCTTGCCACTGCTCCTCTTCGAGCTACAGCCCCAGTGGTTGGCTCAGACGCTTCTTGTCTTGCCGGTGTTGGTGTTGGCGCAGTCGTTGCTCTGGTTCTAACCATCTGCGAAATAGAGTGAAGATGGTCAGATACCAATTTGTATCACCTAGATACCAATTGGATCCAAGTAATAGCACGAAAGAAAGAAAGTATGGAATTTTCCTAAGTCCTATAGCCTCTCAAAGAAAAGTAAAGGCGTTCCCCTACCGTTCCTTAAGACTCTACTAGACTCGTTCTTGTGTGATGAGACCAACGAACCTAATGCTCTAATACCAAGTTTGTCACGACCCAAAACGAGCCGCGAGTGGCACCCACACTTATCCTACTATGTGAGCGAACCAACCAATCTAAACCCCAACATTTCAATACATATAAACAGATATAATGCGGAAGACTTAAAACTCATCAGTATAACCATTAATAACTTCTAAAATTTAATACTTATTATTCCCAAAATCTGGAAGTCATCACCACAAGAACATCTATCCTCAAATTACTAAATCTAAGAGTATCTCAGAAGCTAAAATAAGTAAAAGAGATGGTCCATGTCCGAATTTCAAGACATCAAGACGCAAAGGAAAGAATCCAGTCCGAGCTAGGAACAATAGCTCACCCTGAAATTTGACGTGATGAAGACTGGCTAGAGTTGCGGTTGAGTTGAAGTCGGTGGTACGTTTGCTGCACTTCACAAATAACAAAGAAGAAAATTACAAGTAGGGGTCAGTACAAGGCACAAGTACTGAGTAGGTATCATCGGCCAACTCAAAATAGAAAGCAATATATATCAGATAATAACATAAAATCAACTAATATTCTCAACAGGTGAGAAAAACAAGTACCACAACCATTGGCCACAACACCAAGCACATCTATGAGGACTTAAGCCTCCACACCATACTCATTTGGGAAATAGGTTCTTTATATTGAGTATATTAACAATATTTCAAGATTCATTCTCTTTGCTATCCTGGTGTCGGAACGTGACACTCCGATCCCCTCAATATTCATTCTCTTTACTATCCTGGTGTCGGAACGTGACACTCCGATCCCCTTCTATCCTGGTGTCGGAACGTGACACTCCGATCCACTACTATCCTGTGTCGGAACGTGACTCTGATCCACTACTATCCTGGTGTCGGAACGTGACACTCCGATCCACTACTATCCTGGTGTCGAAACGTGACACCTGATCCCCTAATCTCATTATTTTCCAGTCCATCAAGCCTTCTTTTATACCAAGGCATTATCATTAACAAAGTGGATTTAATGTTTAAGATTCACAGCCTCATCTTTCCAATCCATTACAATTACAAAATCACATCATGCAAGCACACAATTAAGCATTTAGAAGACTTTTACAATACTACCCAATACATATCATTCGCTATTAAGAGTTTACTACGAAATAGCATAAACCATAACCTACCTCCACCAAAGAATTCGTGATCAAGCAAGCTACTCCTCAAAGTCTTTGCTTTCCTCTTCGTTCTCTCTTCTCTCGCTCGTTCGTTCTCCTGTTCTTTTTTATTTTTCCTCTCCAAACTCTTTTTCTTTTACCCTAATTATCGTTTAATTAAGTATAAAAGATGATAAAAGTAACCCACTATTTAATTCAAGGTTATCTCCTTTAGCCCCCCAAGTAATTGAATTATTAAGATTAACTCACTAACTTTATAATTATAAGCATCAAAAACGCCCCTTAAAAACTTTTAACAAAAATCCGACTCAGTCAGGGTTACGCAGCCTGTGACGGTCCGTCATGACTGTGACGGTCCGTACTGCAGGTCTGTCACAAAGTTCAGAGAGTTGATTCTGTGGAAAGATTTGTGACGGTCCGTCCTGCCATTCCGTCGTGAAGTTCAGAGAGTCGATCTCAGTACCAAAATTTTCAGAATCTAAGTGTTTTGGAACGATACCTCCTCGACGGTCCGTCGTGGGATCCGTCGACCCTGACAGTTATTACCAGAATAAACTCTACTGCTCAAAACGACGAAACAGGTTGTTACAGTTTTAAAATAATTCATTACCAAATATAAACAAGTTAAGACAGGGTAATATTATTTTTCCTTAAATAAAGAAGAGCCAAAAGAACTTTTATTTTTCTTTTATTATTTTAAAAAGAATTCATTATCAAAAAATAAATAAATCAGTATAAAGTTAGGAAGACAATATTTTTTTACCTTAAATAAATAAGAGCTAAAACAGAATTATTTTAAATTAATTTTACCAAGTATAAAAACAAGTAAGAAATTTGTTAATTTTCAAATAAGGAAATAGGGATCAATTAATATTATTCTTTTTTTAAGAGAGTCAAATTGAAAAATATATTTATATATTTTCTTTACTAAAAAATGTAAAGAAAATCAGCTAAATTAAGTAAAAAAATAAATAACCATAGTAGCACAATATATGATAAATAAAGAACATAATTGAAATGGTAAATTGACATAATCAAATCAGAATATGTATAATTAAATAAAAGAATGGCAAATACAAGTAAATATTTATGATCATAATTTCATAAGTGAATTCCCCACTAAATTAGCCAATTATATTTTACAAAGTCACCATGAATAAGATAAGATCAACTTCATTAACAGTTGTAAAATGAAAAAGGTGACTAAAAATTTACTAACACATAATAAAGATTATTCCAAATTACAGAAGGATGCAATATTAACAGTCTTTATGGATATGTTTTTTAAACTCAAACAGGATCAAATCAACAATCTAAACATAAGATTGCTTCTATTTGAAACTAGAGACTTAAGAGTGAATAGTTCCTTAATGACACACTTATAACAATGCACCACACGCAATAGAGGATTAATGAACATCATTTAAGCAAAGAAAAAGAAGCAAAATCGAACAAAACTTGAATTCAAGAAATATTCATCTTAAGATAACTAAAGATTTAAAAGCTTAAAAACATTTAAAACTTACTGGATGGATCTGTTGAGATCCGACGTCGAACATTGTCGGAGATGGAGACGTGAAAGCTTTGCTGGTCATTGTTGTTGTTGTCCATCCATTTTGGCTGGAGCAGCAGTTGCTGCTTAGCGTGGCGGCTGCTGGTTCTGTTCACGCATGCCGGAACTGCTGCTTACTCTCGCCGATGGTTGCAGCTGCTGGTTTTCTGCCGGTGTCTGCTGTCTTTCCCTGGCGGCTTCACCAATGGTCGCTTCTCGCCGGGAGGAGATGAATGAAGCGGAGGAGAGGAGGAAGAGAGGGGGGCGCTAGGGCTGCTGGTCGGAGAAAGGCGAGAAGAGAGGGGAGACGGCTGTGGCTGGAGCTACTGTCCGCTGCTACTGGTGTTGTTTGTTGCAGCTGCTGGTGCCTGCAAAAAATAAAAGAAGAGGGGCGGAGGGGAAGAGGCGAAGAGAGGAGATAAATAAAAGATGGAGGCGGAGAGAGGGAGAAGGAGAGAAGGATGGGAAGGGGGAGGAAGCGGAGGAGAGAAGGGAAGGTAGAAGAAGACGGAGAGAGGGCAGAGAAAGGAGGAGAGGGGAACGAGAAGGTGGCTGATGCTGCCAAGGAGAGGAAGGGAGAAGAGAGTTGGAATTTTAGGTTTTGGGATCTTTTGGTGTTGAGAGAATAAGAGATTTAATCACAACCGTTGATCTAATTTGAAATGAATGGCTAGAATTCGATTATCTAAAAGATGAGATGTGTTGAAATCAGATTGGATTGAATATGGAATGGGTACAATTGCAATTAGAATGGCTAGAATTAAATATGTTTTGAACTTTTAATACATATTTAATCGAATAGTATTCCTAAAAAAAATACGGTCGGTCAAAATTGGGTGTCAACAGTCAGTATGAAAAACTACTGAACCTACTTGGAACCCTGCAGTTTGGAAATGGAGTTGAATGCACATGCAGTATGTCAAGTGGAGTTGCAAGCCTAGCAGGTATACTTGCTTGCTATTCTTCTATTACTAAGATAGATGATTTGTCATGTAAATGTGATAAATTGACTGCTGGATCTTGGATCATACATTTAGGAGCATCACACCATATGACTTACACAAAAGATAATCTCACAAACCTTAGAACACTGCCTCATACTTTCTTAATCACCTTACCTAATGGATACAAAGTTAAAGTGATTGAAATTGGTGATGTTTGTTTGAATTCAACACTGACTCTGTACAAAGTATTGTTTATACCTAGCTTCAAGTTCAACTTAATATCAGTTCATTGCTTAGCTGTTCAAATCAATAGAATAGTTAGCTTTAACAGTTTTTCTTGCTTACTGCAGGGCCTTTCTTTAAAGAGCCCTCTGGAAATTGGTAAGGCAAAGAATGGTCTGTATTTCTTCTGTCCAAAGTGTCACATTCCACTTATAAATGGTAATGTTGTTTTTTATCAAAAGTATCAGCCAGTTTCTCTTCTTAAGTGTTGTAAGAAAGTTTCAGTTGGGAATAAATGTAAAGCTTCACCACCAAATGTAAGATACTCTCATTAAATCAATAAAGAAACTTGTTCTATTGATCATGTTACATGTTCAGCTGTTAATTCTACTCTTAGTCAAGACAGTTAATTCTTATGGCATGCTAGATTAGGACATGTACCTTTTGTAAATATGAGGAACATATCTACCATTACTCTAAAATTTTCCAACAAACAACCTTTCACTTGTACAATTTGTCCATGGCCAGACATACTAGAATGCCATTTGCAGAAAGTATAACTGTAACTAGTTCAATTTGAGTTGCTTTACATTGACTTATGGGGACAATACCATGTACCAACACATGATGGATATCACTACTTCTTAACCATGGTGGATGATTACAGTAGAGAAACTTGGACACAACTTCTTAGGTGCAAAAGTAATGCACTTCATACAATAAAAGCCTTTATATCCCTCATAGAAAATCAGTTTCATACCAAATTGAAACCCATTAGGTCTGAATGGCCTGGAATTCTCAAGCACTGAGGCAACTTGTTTCTTTCAATAAAAAGGCATAATACATCAAAAAGTCATGTCCTTACACACCACAACAAAATGGGGTGGTGAAAAGAAAACATAAGTACCTTCTTGAGACAGCAAGGGCACTCTTGTTTCAGTTAAAAATGACCATGAGATATTGGGGAAAATGTGTCCTAAAAGATACTACAAGATAAATCCCCATATGAACTGTTATACCAAAAGAAACCAACCTATTCTCATCTTAGAAATTTTGGATGTGTTTGTTTTCCAACTACCTTCAAAATCGATAAGGACAAATTTGAACCAAGAACAATACCTCACATCTTAATTGGATACCCTTTTAATACAAAATGTTACAAGGTCTTAAATTTGGCTACCAAGAGAATTCATGTGTCTAGAGATGTTATTTTCCGTGAAACTATTTTTCCCTTTGTTATTGCTCCTGTTGGTTCCAGTTTCAATTCTGTCTTACAATTTCTTGTACATCATTCTGATAAGTTTCCTTGCATGTCTAGTAAAACAAATAATTTTGTTAATGATGAAATGTTGAATTCTCACACATTGGATGAAGTCACTTGTGATCAAGTTCTCATACCTGAAAATGCACCTATTACTGAACCTACAACCCTTATACCTCCACCTATCACTGAACATACAACTCCTCCTACTGAACCAAATATATCTGTCCTTAATGATGTACCTTTTGCACCTAGAAGAACAACTAGGTCCCTTCACCCTCCAAGCTACTTAATAGATTACACTTACTCATTACCCAAGATACATCCTTCTCCACTCATAAATGATGTTTCTAATTCTCAACACTCATTCATATATACCCTGATCATGTATGTTTCACTACACTATGTCCTGATAGTCAACAATTAATTCATTATGTTTCACATGATATTTAACCTACATCTAATGAAGAGGCAATATTGAATCCTGCTTGGCAAGTAGCAATGACACAGAAATTTGATGTATTTTATGCCAATAATACTTGGGAGCTGGTTAAAATGCCTAAAGGAAAGAATTCTATTGGGTGTAAATAGGTGTATAAGATTAAACACAAGGCAGATCATAGTATAGAAAGGTTTAAAGCTAGACTAGTGGTGAAGGGGTACACTCAACAAGCTGGAATAAACTACAATGAAATATTTTCACCTGTGGTCAAGATGACCACAGTCAGAACTCTTATTTCCTTGACAGCTAAGAAGGTTTGGAACTTATACCAATTGGATGTCAATAACGCCTTTCTCCATGGTGATTTGAATGAGGAGGTATATATGACATTACCACCAGGCCTGGCAGTGGACAGTATTGACATGGTTTGCAAATTGAAGAAGTCATTATATTGTTTAAAACAAGCTAGCAGACAATGGTATGAAAAGCTGGCCAACAGTCTTTGCTCAAAGGGTTACATTCATTCAGACAGTGATTATTCACTATTTTATAAGATGAATGGCAACTCCTTGATGTTTGTGGCTGTATATGTTGACGATATTATCCAAACTGGTACTGACATAAAGGAGATTGATTCTTTGAAAGTTTTCTTACATGAGAAATTCAAAATAAAAGATTTAGGAAGACTGCATTATTTTCTTTGCTTAGAAATATTGTACAGATTGGATGGTGTCCTCAATTCACAGAGAAAGTTCACTCTTGATCTTCTAAAGGAGTTTGATTCTCTGCATTATAAATCCACTACCTCACCATTGGACTCCACTGAGAAACTGAAGCTCACAGAAGGCACACTTTTACAAACACAAGGATGGACATATCATATAGTGCCCATCACCTCAGTCAATTCATGCAATCTCCTAGAGAGCCTAATTTGAAGGCAACTTATCATATGCTCAGATATCTGCAACAGGACCCTACTTTAGGAGTTTTTATCTCTAATAAATCTGATCTTACCATCAATACTTATTGTGACTCAGATTGGGCCTCCTGTCCTGATTCAAGGAAGTCTGTGAGTGGTTATTTGGTTCTTATGGGTGATAGCCCTATAAGTTGGAAGTCTAAGAAAAAACCCACAGTGTCACTATCATCAACAAAAGCAGAATACAAAGCTCTGAGACAAGTAATGGGTGAAATAGTATGAAAGTTACTTGATGAGCTCTCAGTGAAGTGTTCCTTACCTATACATGTATTTTGTGATAGTCAGGTAGCAGTGCACTTTGCTAAGAACCCAGTTTTTCATGAGAGAACTAAGCATATAGAGGTTGATTGCCATTTTGTCAGGACAAAGCTGCAGCAAGGACTGATTACACTTCAATATATTCCCACAGATTCACAATTGGCTGATGTTTTCACTAAATCCTTAACATGAGTCAAACATACTAATTTAATTGAGAAAGTTGTCCATAAGTAACTCATCTCAAACTTGAGGGGGGGGGGGGTTTGACAAGATTAGATTAGCTTAGTAATTAGTTAGTTAGACACTGTTCGTTCACAGAATTTGTTAATTACTATTCATTCACATAGTTAGTTAGTTAGTTAGTTAGGAATTTGCAGATTTGTATTTTAAGTAATTAGTTGAAGTTGTTAGGATTGTTAGCTCTCCATTCGTGTGTATATATGTACATCTACATTGTATTGATTGAAGCAAGTTTTTCATTTCTCAATAATTTCTTTTTTTTCTCTGATTGTTGATGAAAGCTTAACCTCCATTAATGGAGGAAGAAAACTGTTTCCCAACTTATACTGCTGGTTTCATCATCTTTAATTAAATTGAGCACGTTGGCTTGTCTATTATAACCCTATACACTCTTCATCCATGTGTTTGGTTCTTGGAAAACTCATGATTTGTTTAAATATAGTCACTACATCAAAAATAATTATTAGCAAAATTAATTAACGATAATAGTTTGATTATAATAAAAAATTGTAGTATATTTTTCTTTATTCAATGTCTATCTACTACAATTTTAATCATCTATGCATCTTCAATTAATTTAGCACATGTCTTAACTATTTTTATGTCACGACCCAAAACGTGTCGTGAGTGGCACCCACACTTACCCTTCTATGTGAGCGAACCAACCAATACAAAACCCAACATTTCAATATAATAACAAAATATACTGCGGAAGACTTAAACTCATTAATGAAAATCAACTAAATAACTTCTAAAAACTCAACAACTATTATTATCCCCAAAATCTGGAAGTCATCATCACAAGAACATCTATCCTCAAATTTCTAAATCTAAGAGTATCTAGGAAGCAAAAATAAATAAAAAGCTAGTCCATGCCGGAACTTCAAGGCATCAAGACATGAAGAAGAAGATCCAGTCCAAGCTAGAAACATTAGCTCACCCTGAAATCCGGTGCAATGAAGACTGGCTAGAGTTGCGGTTGAGTTGAAGACGACAGTACGTTTGCTGCACTCCACAAATAACAAAGAAAGAAACATACAAGCAGGGGTTAGTACAAACACAAGTACTGAGTAGGTATCATCGGCCAACTCAAAATAGAAAACAGTATATATTAGATAATATCATAAATCAACTACAATACTCAACATGTAGCAACAACAAGTACTATAATCATTAATAAGTACGCCAAGTACACCCATGAGGGCTCACGCCTCAATACCATACTCATTTGGGAATTAGGTTCATTAAATTGAGTATATTAACATATTTCAGGATTCATTATCTTTATTCCTCTCGTGTCGGTACGTGACACTCCACTCCATATACTATCCTGGTGTCGGAACGTGACACTCCGATCCTCATCATACTATCCTGGTGTCGGAACGTGACACTCCGATCCATATTCTATCCTGGTGCCGGAACGTGACACCCGATCCATATACTATCCTGGTGTCGGAACGTGACACTCTGATCCATATACTACCCTGGTACCGGAACGTGGCACCCGATCCATATACTATCCCGGTGTCGGAACGTGACACTCCGATCCTCATATACTATCCTGGTACCGGAACGTGGCACCCGATCCATATGCTATCCTGGTGTCGGAACGTGACACTCCGATCCTCATATACTATCCTGGTACCGGAACGTGGCACCCGATCCATATGATATCCTGGTGTCGGAACGTGACACTCCGATCCTCATATACTATCCTGGTACCGGAACGTGGCACCCGATCCTCTATTACTATCCTGGTGTCGGAACGTGACACCCGATCCCCTAATCTCACTACTTTCGTTCATCAAGCCTTCTTTTATACCAAGGCATCATCATTAACAAAGTAGATTAGGTTTTTTCAAGATTTAGGATTCAATAGCTTCATCATGCTTATTTTATCACAATTATAAAATCACATTCATACAAGCATACAATTAAGCATATAGAAGGGTTTACAATACTACCCAATACATATCATTCGCTATTAAGAGTTCACTACGAATAGCATAAACCATAACCTACCTCCACCGAAGATTCGTGATCAAGCAAGCAATTTCCCAAACTTTGTTTCCTCTTCGTTTCCCTCTTTCTCGATTGTTCTCTGTCCCTCTCCTTGTTCTTTCTATTTTTCTTATTCAAACCCTCTTTCTTTTACCCTAATTAGCATATAATTAAGTATAAAAGATGAGGAATTAACCCACTACTTAACTCAAGGTTATCTCTTTTAACCCCCAAGTAATTAAACTATTAACATTAACCCACTAACTTTATAAATAAAGCAGGAATAGTCCAAAACGCCCCTTAAATTACTTAACAGAAATCCGACCTAGCCTGGGATTACGCAGCCTGTGACGGCCCGTCGTGCCTGTGACGGCCCGTCGTGCCTGCGACGGTCCGTCCTGCTGCTTCCGTCGCATAGTTCAGAGACTAATTTCTGTGGAAAATGTGTGACGGTCCGTTGTGCCCACGACGGTCCGTCCTGCCATTCCGTCACGATGTTCAGAGAGTCGATTTCAGTACCCAAATTTCTAATTTCTAAGTGTTTTGAAACGAGACCCCCTCGACGGTCCGTCGTGCCCATGACGGTCCGTCGTGGGATCCGTCGACTCAGCCAGTTTTTCCAGAAATAAAATCTGTTGCTCAAAATGACTAAACAGGTCATTACAATAGATACCAATTTACCCATCATTCGTCCTCGAACGATCACAAGAAGAAAAACAAGGGCGAAAAGGAGTACCTGAATCCGTAAACAGGTGTGGGTATCTTTCTTGCATATCTGCCTCCTTCTCCCAAGTGGCTTCTTCAACTGGTCGATTCTTCCATTGAACTTTGATGGATGCAATCTCCCTTGACCTCAACTTGCGGACTTCTCTATCTAAAATAGCAACAGGCTCCTCTTCATAAGACAAATTCTCATCAAGCAGGACTGAATCCCAACGAATGATGTAGTTTCCATCCCCATGGTATCTTTTCAACATAGACACATGAAATACCGGATGCACTCCAGACAGCCATGGAGGCAAGGCTAATTCATAATCCACCTCCCCTACTCGCTTCAGAACTTCAAAGGGACCAATATACCTTGGGCTAAGCTTATCTCGCTTACCAAACCGCATCACCCCTTTCATGGGCGAAACCTTCAGCAAGACTTGCTCACCCTCCATAAACTCCAAATCTCTAACCTTTCGATCTGCATATTCCTTTTGCCTGCTTTGAGCCGCTAAAAGCTTTTCTTGAATAGATTTCACCTTCTCTAATGAATCCCTCAAAAGGTCAGTACCCCAAGGTCTAACCTCAAATGCATCAAACCAACCAATGGGAGGCCTACATCTCCTCCCATACAGTGCCTCAAATGGGGCCATACCAATACTTGAGTGATAGCTATTATTGTATGAGAATTCCGCTAAGGGTAGAAAGTTATCCCAATGACCACCAAATTCTATCACACATGCACGAAGCATATCCTCCAACACTTGAATCGTTCGCTCAGACTGACCATTGGTCTGAGGGTGAAATGCGGTACTAAGATCCAACCTAGTACCTAATTCAGCATGCAGTGTTTTCCAAAACTTAGAAGTAAACTGCGTAACTCTATCTGATATGATGGAGAGTGGAACCCCATGCAACCGAACAATTTCTGAGATGTAAAGCTTGGCTAACTTCTCTGCATTGTAAGTCACCTTAACCGGAATGAAGTGAGCAGACTTAGTTAACCTATCAACAATTACCCAAATGGAGTCATACTTACCCATTGTTTTGGGAAGACCAACCACGAAATCCATTGCAATTCTCTCCCATTTCCATTCAGGAATGGGCATTCTTTGAAGTGTCCCTCCAGGCCTCTGGTGTTCATACTTTACTTGCTGACAATTTGGACATTTGGCAACAAACTCCACAATGTCACGCTTCATTCTACTCCACCAAAAATGTTGCTTTAGGTCACGATACATCTTGGTTGCACCAGGATGTATAGAATACCTTAAACTATGAGCCTCTGTAAGAATAGTGTGGATCAAATCATCGACGCGGATACACATACCCTTCCCTTGATTCTCAAAACACCTTCTTTATCGGTTGTCGCTTCTTTAGCCTCTCCTCGCAACACTTTATCTCGGATCCGGATCAACTTCTCATCATTAAACTGCTTTCCCTTAATCTTGTCAAGGAAGGAAGATCTTGCCTCCACACAAGCCAAAAATCCTCCCCTCTCATTTACTTCCAACCTCATAAGGTCATTAGCCAGAGTCTGAACCTCTCTAGCCAATGGACGTCTAGAAACTTGCAAGTGAGCTAGACTTCCCATGCTTCCTGCCTTTCTACTTAAGGCGTCTGCCACAACATTAGCCTTTCCCGGATGATACAAGATAGTGATATCGTAGTCCTTCAGTAGTTCCATCCATCTCCTCTGTCTCAAATTCAAATCTTTCTGAGTAAAGACATATTGTAGGCTACGATGATCCGTGTATACTTCACACTTAACCCCATATAAATAATGTCTCCATTGCTTTAATGCAAACACTACCGCAGCAAACTCCAAATCATGGGTCGGATAGTTACGTTCATGCACTTTTAATTGCCTCGAAGCATAAGCAATCACATTCTTCTCTTGCATTAGCACTGCACCCAAACCCGAATAGGATGCATCACAATAGACAATGAAATTCTTACCTTCCACTGGCAGGGTAAGGATTGGTGCAGTAGTCAACAAGGTCTTGAGATTCTGAAAGCTTTCCTCACATTCATCCGACCATACAAATGGAACATTCTGCTTAGTCAAGCTTGTCAATTGGGAAGCAATGGAAGAGAATTCCTTGACAAATCGGCGGTAGTAGCTAGCTAAACCAACAAAGCTCCTTATCTCTGTAACATTTGTAGGTCTCTCCCAATTCTTCAATGCTTCAATCTTAGATGGATCCACCATAACTCCATCCTTAGAAACCACGTGCCCCAAGAAGGACACTGAATCTAGCCAAAACTCACACGTGGAGAATTTGGCGTAAAGATTTTTCTCCCTCAACATTTCCAATACAATTCTCAGGTGCTTCTCATGTTCTTCCTTGCTCTTTGAGTATACTAGTATATCATCAACGAATACAATGACAAAGAGATCCAGATATGGCTTAAAAATCCCATTCATCAAGCTCATGAAAGCAGCAGGGGCATTCGTAAGCCCAAAAGACATTACTAAGAACTCATAATGTCCATACCTGGTCCGAAAAGCAGTCTTGGGCACATCCGTTGCCCGTATTTTCAGTTGATGATAACCATATCTCAAATCGATTTTTAAGAAGGTACAAGCACCTTGTAACTGATCGAACAAATCATCGATGCGGGGAAGAGGATACTTGTTCTTAATAGTTACCTTATTCAGTTGTCTATAGTCTATGCACATCCGAAAACTTCCATCCTTCTTCTTCACAAACAAAACCGGAGCACCCCAAGGAGATGTACTTGGTCTAATAAAGCCTTTGCTTAACAACTCTTGAAGTTGGGCATTTAACTCTCTTAACTCCGCGGGAGCCATTCTATAAGGGGGTATAGAAATGGGGCGAGTACCCGGTTCCAGATCAATGCAAAAGTCAATATCCCTATCTGGTGGCATACCAGGAAGATCTGCAGGGAACACATCCAGAAACTCACGGACTACCGAAACCGACTCAATTGAAGGTACTTGGGTAGTGTCATCCCTGAGGTGTGCCAGGAAAGCTAAACAACCTTTACTAACCATTCTCTTAGCACGAAGAAAGGAGATGATGCGAACCAGAGTGGAAGTGTAGTTGCCCTCCCATACTAACGGATCTGTCCCAGGCTTGGCCAACGTTACAGTTTTAGTATTACAATCCAATATTGCAAAATTTGGAGAAAGCCAAGTCATACCCAAAATTACATCGAAGTCAACCATTTCTAAAATAACCAAGTCGACATGAGTATTGCTCCCTACAAAAGTCACCAGACAAGACCTATAAACCCTTTCAACTATCACAGACTCACCCACCGGAGTAGAAACACGAATAGGCATGTCAAGTAATTCGCAAGGTAAATTAAGACTAGTAGCAAATGAGGAAGATACATATGAAAATGTAGAGCCAGGATCAAATAATGCAGAAGCCATGCTATCACAAACCAAAAGATTACCTTTGATAACAACATCAGATGTCTCCGCTTCAAACCGCCCGGGGAAAGGGTAACAATGGGCCCTATCGCCTGTCTGTCAGTTGCCCCTACCATGTTGTGTTATAGTGGCTCTAGTTTGCCCATCACCCCGGCCGTTTTGGTGACCACCATTACCTCGACCACCACGTCCTCCAGAATGACGGCCTCTTCCATGACCACCTCTACCTCTGACCATTGGAGGTCTGTAACTTTGTTTTGGACAATACCTCTTAATGCGTCCAGTCTCCCCACATCCATAATATTCTCTGGATTCAAGCATCGACCTCTGTGAGAATGACGAAGTCTGGGGATAACCACCAAACTCAGAGAAATGTTGACCGGTCTGCGGTGGACCCCCAACTACAGTCTGCAGTGAAGACTGAATAGGTCGGGCTGGGTAACCTCCTGAACCCTGCCCTCTGGAGTAAGAACCATTAAACTCACCTCCCTTTCGAAACCTTTTTGATGTCGATGCCATGGTGAAGTCATCTGGCTTCACTCCCTCCACCTCTATCACGAAGTCTACCACTTCCTGAAAGGATTTCGCTGTAGCCGCTACCTGTAAGGCTGAAATCCGCAACTCTGACCTCAACCCCTTCACAAAACGGCGAATCCTCTCTTATGGACTGAAACAAAGCTGGGTGGCATATATGGATAGTGCACGAAACCTAGCATCATAAGCAGTAACCGGCATCCTGCCTTGCTCTAGGCTTAGAAACTCATCTCTCCTCCTATCCCTCAAAGTACGGGGTATATACTTATCCATAAACAAGCTAGAGAATGATGCCCAAGTCATAGGTGGTGCCTCTGTTGGTTGACACTCAACATGTGACCGCCACCACATTTTGGCGTTCCAGTGAAACTGATAGGTCACAAACTCAACACCAAATCGTTCTACTATACCCATCTTGTGTAGTAGCTCATGACAGTCAACCAGAAAATCGTAGGCATCCTCAGATTCAGCACCCTTGAAGACTGGAGGTTTCAATTTCAAGAACTTACTGAAAAGTTCATGCTGATCACTTGTCATTATAGGCCCTGTAGTCAGACGAGGAAACGTGCCTATTCCCAATGAGGCATCCATGCGGGGAGCCACAGTAGCTGCATGTTGTACCTCCGGAACCTGAGGTGCTGGTGCAGAAAACACTGGAGGTGTCTGGCCCTGATCAGATAACCCGCTAAGATAAGCAAGAACCTGATTGATCATCTCTGGGGTAGGTTGGGGTGGCAATTCCTCATTCTGCACTTGTTCATTCTCCCCTTCCTCACCCTCTCTTACCACTTCCTCAGTTGGTGGAGGAGTCACCGCCCTAGTACCAGATAGGCTAGGTGCTTGTCCTCTTCCTCTAGAGGACGTCCTCCCACGACCTCTTCCACGGCCTCTTGCCACTACTCCTCTTCGAGCTACAGCCCCAGTGGCTGGCTCAGACGCTTCTTGTCTTGTCGGTGTCGGTGTTGGTGTTGGCACGGTTGTTGCTCTAGTTCTAACCATCTGCGAAATAGAGTGAAGATGGTCAGATACCAATTGGATCCAAGTAATAGCACGAAAGAAAGAAAGAAAGAATGGAATTTTCCTGAAGTCTTATAGCCTCTCAAAGAAAAGTAAAGGCGTCCCCCTAACGTTCCTTAAGACTCTACTAGACTCGTTCTTGTGTGATGAGACCAACGAACCTAATGCTCTGATACCAAGTTTGTCACGACCCAAAACGTGTCGTGAGTGGCACCCACACTTACCCTTCTATGTGAGCGAACCAACCAATACAAAACCCAACATTTCAATATAATAACATAATATACTGCGGAAGACTTAAACTCATTAATGAAAATCAACTAAATAACTTCTAAAAACTCAACAACTATTATTATCCCCAAAATCTGGAAGTCATCATCACAAGAACATCTATCCTCAAATTTCTAAATCTAAGAGTATCTAGGAAGCAAAAATAAATAAAAAGCTAGTCCATGCCGGAACTTCAAGGCATCAAGACATGAAGAAGAAGATCCAGTCCAAGCTAGAAACATTAGTTCACCCTGAAATCCGGTGTAATAAAGACTGGCTAGAGTTGCGGTTGAGTTGAAGACGACGGTACGTTTGCTGCACTCCACAAATAACAAAGAAAGAAACATACAAGTAGAGGTCAGTACAAACACAAGTACTGAGTAGGTATCATCGGCCAACTCAAAATAGAAAACAATATATATCAGATAATATCATAAATCAACTACAATAATCAACATGTAGCAACAACAAGTACTATAATCATTAATAAGTACGCCAAGTACACCCATGAGGGCTCACGCCTCAATACCATACTCATTTGGGAATTAGGTTCATTAAATTGAGTATATTAACATATTTCAGGATTCATTATCTTTATTCCTCTCGTGTCGGTACGTGAAACTCTGCTCCATATACTATCCTGGTGTCGAAACGTGACACTCCGATCCTCATCATACTATCCTGGTGTCGGAACGTGACACTCCGATCCATATTCTATCCTGGTGCCAGAACGTGACACCTGATCCATATACTATCCTGGTGTCGGAACGTGACACTCCGATCCATATACTACCCTGGTACCGGAACGTGGCACCCGATCCATATACTATCCTGGTGTCGGAACGTGACACTCCGATCCTCATATACTATCCTGGTACCGGAACGTGGCACCCGATCCATATGATATCCTGGTCAAAACGTGACACTCCGATCCTCATATACTATCCTAGTACCGGAACGTGGCACCTGATCCATATTCTATCCTGGTGTCCGAACGTGACACTCCGATCCTCATATACTATCCTGGTATCGGAACGTGGCACCCGATCCTCTATTACTATCTTGGTGTCGGAACGTGACACCCGATCCCCTAATCTCACTACTTTCGTTCATCAAGCCTTCTTTTATACCAAGGCATCATCATTAACAAAGTAGATTAGGTTTTTTCAAGATTTAGGATTCAATAGCTTCATCATGCTTATTTTATCACAATTATATAATCACATTCATACAAGCATACAATTAAGCATATAGAAGGGTTTACAATACTACCCAATACATATCATTCGCTATTAAGAGTTTACTACGAATAGCATAAACCATAAACTACCTCCACCGAAGATTCGTGATCAAGCAAGCAATTTCCCAAAGCTTTGTTTCCTCTTCGTTTCCCTCTTTCTCGATCGTTCTCTGTCCCTCTCCTTGTTCTTTCTATTTTTCTTATTCAAACCCTCTTTCTTTTACCCTAATTAGCATATAATTAAGTATAAAAGATGAGGAATTAACCCACTACTTAACTCAAGGTTATCTCTTTTAACCCCCAAGTAATAAAACTATTAACATTAACCCACTAATTTTATAATTAAAGCAGGAATAGTCCAAACGCCCCTTAAATTACTTAACAGAAATCTGACCCAGCCTGTGATTACGCAGCCTGTGACGGCCCGTCGTGCCTGCGACGGTCCGTCCTGCTGCTTCCGTCGCATAGTTCAGAGACTAATTTCTGTGGAAAATGTGTGACGGTCCGTCGTGCCCACGACGGTCCGTCCTGCCCACGACGGTCCGTCCTGCCATTCCGTCACGAAGTTCAGAGAGTCGATTTCAGTACCCAAATTTCTAATTTCTAAGTGTTTTGAAACGAGACCCCCTCGACGGTCCGTCGTGCCCATGACGGTCCGTCGTGGGATCCGTCGACTCAGCCAGTTTTTTCAGAAATAAAATCTGTTGCTCAAAACGACTAAACAGGTCGTTACATTTTACCCTATACAATATCCATCCATGTGTGTTTGGTTCTCGGAGAACTCATAAAGTTTAATTTCAGTTTGTCCTCTTGCAAGATTCTCCATGATTTGTTTAAACGTAGTTACTATATCAAAAATAATTATTAGCGAAAATAAATAAATGATACTAGCTAATAAAAAATAAAAATAATATTATTTGCTTTCTTCAATGTCTATCTACTACAATTTTAATTGTCTACCCATCTTCGATTAATTTGAGCACGTTTCTTGTCTAGCGAAAATTAATCAACTACAATAGTTTAATTATTGTTAAATATTTATTTTAAATGGTAATTAACATTCTGTATATGTTATTTAAGTCGTTAGTGACATTAATTTTAATAAGACTTAGTTATGTTGATAAAAACTTTAGCAATATTTATTAATATATATATATATATATATATATATATATATATTTATTAGCGCTAAAAAATGTTTTTATCATAATGAGTATATAGATGACACTAATCATCAATGAATTATTGATGCTCATTGCCAGCTAAACACACCAAAAACAGTAGCCTCTTATACTTTTATGGCTAAAAAAAGAGTACAACTTTGCTTATGTTTTCCCTTACTAGTTACATCACATATTTGTCTATCAAACTCAATTTGGAACATATTGGTGTCTTATGTGAGTATTACATTTTTTAGGTACATAATTTGGAATAATAACAAAAAATAGCCTTTAATTTACGACCTTAGTTATTTCAATATCATACTCAACAATTCACTTGATACGGACCAAAGTAAGAAGGTAAATAATTGAATTCACTTTGTTATAAATATTCTTTTTAATATTAATTCAAATAGTAAGGTGCGGTGATTTTGCTTCTTCCATCCCCGTCTTTTTTGTTTTTTCTTAATTTCTCACACGGTGTTTGAAACTCACATTAAAGTTATGACTAAGTTCGAATCGTACATTGCAGGGTCCATTTTAAGTTGACACTTATTTTTCCATACCTAGAGCTCTGATGTAGGCCAAAATACATATTTAAAATCATTATTTGTCTCACATTTATTATTTATATTTATCTTTTTTATCCTGAATTTTATGAATTATACTAAATAATATATTTTATTTGTAGGAGTAAATTGATGTAAAACTGAAGAAATTTAAAACTAAAATGAATTAAATATGAAAAATTGAAAAAGAAAATTAAACAGATAACTTAATTGATTAAACTTTATAAAAAAATATATACCTTGGTTGAAGTAAAATTAGAATTGGAATTGGAATTGAAATTGGAATATCACGTCGCATCATATGAAGAATAAAGAAGCATAGGGTTGAGGCGGCGAATTTAATTTAATTTGGTTTGAATTTCTAATTTAGTTTGGACTCAATTGTTTATTCAGCTTTCCTACGTCTATATATAATGCATTAGAATACTTATGAGGATGAAGAAGAATGTAGAAAAAAACTTTCTATTTAGAATTTTATGTTTTTTTTTAATTTTATATTTTTCTTTGAATGATGAAATGTAATTGTTCTATGTCTATATGGATTTAAATTTTTCGTTTTTGGACTATATTTACTTTTAATATGATTGTTTAGTGAGTTTTGATTCGACATGATTCTGATTACTTTATACTTGATCACCATTGAAATAAACATATTTTTCAAATTGAACTCGAGAGAGGAATAAGAGGGTAGAACGTGGAATATAATTAGGAGCATGATTTTTTCTTAATAATTAAGGTTAGTTTGTATCTAGGATAGGGATATACCTAGAAATCATGCTTGGTCACTATACAATTAGACATCATAATACTCGATATTTAATTCATCATATTCCCGCTCAACATTGTCATTAGGGTGTTATTTATCGTAGACGATTAGAGGTTGGGAGATCATGGTCATACTTGTAACGTTGTGAATCAATAACTAAATAATTAAATGAGTTGATGAAATTGATGTTGAACATAATTGTTAGTTCATCTATAATTCTAGATCGACTCATTCATTGATTAGTTATTTTCTCATTATTTTTAATTTAATTTTTATGTTCATCTTTTGAAATATTTCCTTAAATAAACAATAAAAATTAATATAATTTATTAAGAATAATTAATGGACAAGTCCTTTGGGTTTGATAATTTGACTTTTTTAGAGCCACTATATTATTTGCGCTATCTGCTGAGGCTCCCCGCATGGATGCCTCATTTTAAATAGGAACGTTTCCTCGTTTGACTACAGGGCCGATAATGACAAACGATCAGCATGAACTTTTCAGTAAGTTCTTGAAATTGAAACCTCCAGTCTTCAATGGTGCTGAATCTGAGGATGCCTACGATTTTTTGGTTGATTGCCATGAGTTACTACATAAAATGGGCATAATGGAACGATTTGGCGTTGAGTTTGTAACCTATTAGTTCAGGGAAATGCCAAAATGTGGTGGCGGTCACATGTTGAGTGTCAACCCGCACAGGCACCACCTATGACTTGGGCGTCATTCTCTAGATTGTTTATGGAGAAGTATATCCCCCGGACCTTGAGGGATAGGAGGAGAGATGAGTTCTTGAGCCTAGAGCAAGGCAAGATGTCGGTGAATGCGTATAAGGCTAAGTTTCGTGCATTATCTAGGTATGCCACTCAGCTTTGTTTCAGTCCACAAGAGCGGATTCGCCGTTTCGTGAAGGGGTTGAGGTCAGATTTGCGGATTTCAACCTTACAGGTAGCGGCTACAACAAAATCCTTTCAGGAAGTGGTAGACTTCGTGATAGAGGTAGAGGGAGTGAAGCCAGTTGACTTCCCCATGGCATCGACATCAAAAAGGTTTCGTAAGGGAGGTGAGTTTAATGGTTCTTACTCCAGAGGACAGGGTTCAGGAGGTTACTCAGTCCGACCAATTCAGTCTTCACTACAGACTGTAGTTGGGGGTCCACCTCAGACCGGTCAACACTTCTCTAAGAGACCGATGCTTGAATCTAGAGAATGTTATGGATGTGGGGAGACTGGACACATTAAGAGGTATTGTCCAAGACAGAGTTACAGACCTCCCACAGTCAGAGGTTGAGGTGGTCAGGGAAGAGGCCGTCATCCTGGAGGACGTGGTGGTCGAGGTAATGGTGGTCACTAAGACGGCCGGTGTGATGGGCAAACTGGAGCCACTATATCACAACATGGTAGAGGCAACAGGCAGACAGGTGATAGGGCCCATTGTTATGCTTTCCATGGGAGATCTAAAGCGGAGACATCTGATGTTGTCATCACAAGTAATCTTTTGGTTTGTGATTGCATGGCTTCTATATTATTTGATCCTAGCTCCACATTTTCATATGTATCTTCTTCATTTGCTATTGGTCTTAATTTATCTAATGAATTGCTTGACATGCCTATTCGTGTTTCTACTCCGGTGGGTGAGTCCGTGATAGTTGAAAAAGTATATAGGTCTTGTTTTGTGACTTTCGTGGGGAGCACACTTATGTAGATTTGGTTATCTTATAAATGGTTGACTTCGATGTAATTCTGGGTATGACTTGGCTTTCTCCAAATTTTGCAATCTTGGATTGTAATGCTAAAACCGTGACGTTAGCCAAGCCTGGGACAGATCCGTTAGTGTGGGAGGGCGACTACACTTCCACTCTGGTTCGTATCATCTCCTTTCTTCGTGCTAAGAGAATGATTAGTAAAGGGTGTTTAGCTTTCTTGGCACATCTCAGGGATGACACTACCCAAGTACCTCCAATTGAGTCGGTTTCGATAGTCCGTGAGTTTCTGGATGTATTTGATACGCTCAAACTTACTTCTCAAATGAGAAGTAAAGCGGTCGCGTCAAGTAAATAACCCAACTAGTGAGGTTGGGATCGTTCCCAAGAGGAAAATAGTTTAGACTTAACTTCAACTTGTTATTACTATTGTTCGGTTGATGACTTCCTTAAAAAGTAAAAGCATAAAGGGGGGTTTGTATTTCCTAATAAGTAAAAATAACTAACGAACTTGACAGAGACACTTAACAGCTTTTAATGTTGGGTTTTAATCAATTAATCAAAGTAACTAGGGTTTACGTGTTCCCCACAGGTTCATAACTTGATAATTCTAACTATAACAATTCTTTCCTAGTATCTTGCATGCAAAGTGATAAGTTATTTATTTCTAAATCCTTGGTCCGGCATCTAGAAAATCTCACTCCGCACCTTGGTCCGGCTGCGTGTGTTGCTTTTCTAACCCTTATCTTTACCTCATATTAAGCATCGTATTCGACATTTGACTCAGTTATAACCTCATACCAATCAATACTAGCCTATTAGATAGTATACACTAAATTTATGTTAATAATTCTTTTCCTATTATCTACCTCCTTGGTCCGGCAAGTAGCATTAAGGCGAGTTCTAACGTTGATCATCCGTTAAAAAGACTTCTAAGCGAAAGAATTATTAATACATGCAAGACACTATTCTAGAATTGTTATTTTAGCTAGGGTTTATCTCATTATTTGCCTATGGTTCCCACAACCCTAGTTATGGAGTTTAGTTCCTCATAGCCATAAACACAATATTCAAATATGTTAAATAAGAATTCATGTACTTACTTTAATGAGAAAGAATAAAGTCCGAAAATTTGCTTGATTAATCACCAAAAGTTACTTGTAAGAATCTCCAACAATCAAACACTCAAAACACAAAGTCTAATAATATGATGTTTAATCTCAAAGAATCTAACCTCAAAAACGAGGTTTTTCGAACTATTTATAAAAAATAAAAACCTAATTAAACAAGGATTCTAATTACTGGAAATCTGCCAAAACGCGGCTGGGTCGACGAACCACGCGACGGACCGTCATGGTCATGACGGACCGTCGTGGGCTCCGTCGTCCCATACTTGGTGCAATTCTTCTGCTGCTTTTCTTCATTCCCCTCGACGGCAAGTGTGACGGACCATCATAGGCACGACGGTCCGTCGAGGGTCTTCGTTTCAAAATACTTCAACTCTTGAAATCTGGGCACTGGGATCACTTCTCTGATCTTCACGACGGACTTGCAGGACGGACCGTCATGGCCATGACGGACCGTCACAAGCTACGTAATCCCACACTAGGTCAGACTTCCCCATCTTCCTTCAGCAGCTTCTCTACGCTGCCACCTACGGACCGTCACAGGCACGACGGACCGTCATAAGCTCCGTAGGTGGTCTCTTCTGCATTTTTCCGCTCAAAATCTCCGCATTCAGCTCTGGACAGATTTTCTGCAAAACAAAGAGAAACTTATATCAAAATTAGCACAACAAGGCTTTCGGACACACTAAACTTAAGGAAAAAGTATTAATTATACCGTGAAACCACGGTATATCAACACCCTCAACTTAAATTCGTTGTTTGTCCTCAAGCGACGCACTATGAGTCACTACACAATCTTTGTACAATAGTATTCATGTTTTATCTTTTGCAATCATTTGGCTATCAATCCCGATTAATCCCATCAAATCTATGCATGCTATCACTATTAGGCTTGAATTTTTGTGGGATTCGAATATGACACAGACTCATCATGCACTAACACCTATCCTCTTCAATTTCTCACCGAGGTGCTAACAATTCCGGTATTGCAACTAGTGTCCTCACTTTAGAACAAAATCCTCATTTTTCACACAATGATTTCAGTTTGAGTATAAGGATTACATTTCAACACTCACTCTCAGAACAAAGTCACACTCATTCATACCTATTGCCATAAGCTTGCCCTTATTTTCACTGCCTTAAGTTCGCTATACAACCCTTAGGATCACAATAGGACTTTTTTAGCTTGTAACATAGGCTCAGAGTCAGGTAGGGTATATTTAGGTATACTTTAGTGAATTTTTGCCCTCCTTGACATATCGGCTAAACCTTCCATTCTATATCACTTTATCTCGCCCAGTTTCTCCTATTCTTTCACCTTGCTATTTCCCTTCTTTCTTCATTTGTGTAAGTGACTCTTTTCTTTTCTTGTTTGTAATTCTTGAATATTTCTTTTTTTTTCAACGAGTTCTTGATTCACTTTACTTTTGTTCTTTCTCTCTCTTTGTTCTTTCAACCCCACTTTCCAGAGCATTCCTCAAAACAGCCACCCTCAACTCATGGCTTTGCCATGAGTCAAGGTACACAATACCCAAAGTCGGGTCAGGGCCATAACGAAGGTTTTTTATACATTAGCCACCCTCAACTTATGCTTTTGGCATAAGCTGAGGTGCACATGTCCAAGGAGGGACCAGGGCCAACATATTGTTCCCAGAAAAGATCAGTTGGGTGAAAAAGAAAGGTCTAAGTTTAAGCTCAAATTATTTGGATCAAAGAAGGATAACTTTCATTTGGTTTCTTTTATTTAGGCTAGAAATGGGCTATATTGAATAAGGGCCTATGATCCTTTCTTAATTGTCTGTTACAGCTTACTTTTAGCAGGACTAACCAGGCAAGTTCTAGCTCAGTACCTATAGTGGACTATTCAAGTTTCCTCACACTCACTTGACATCTCATCACTATACCAGATTATCAGACACCTAGTTCGACTTGAAGATTTAGGGTGATGCAATGGTGTAACTCTATTTCATGTTTAGAGCCACACAATTATCAGTTACTACGCCTAGTCATGCAACATTTTCTAGTTTTATCAGGATATCATTTTAGCCATCATGCTTCAGAGTTAAACTATGTACAAAAGATATAACGTGCCGGTTCAACAGAAAAAGTAATCAGTCTTTTGGGGAAAAAGAACACAGGCAAGAAAACCCCAAAAGAGGATAGTGAGTTGGGCTACTCAGACTTCACCCTAACACTCACTTTCCATTTACCCCACCCCCAACAAAAAGCATGCAATTGTCCCCAATGCGTAAAAAAAATCTAAAGATTAGAGGGGTAGGTGAAGCAAACCTGTGGCGCATAGCGCCGTCGATCAGCAAGCTGGTGGGTCCGGCTTCCTGGAACCCACAGCCTCTGCAATCTGGACACCCTCAGTGGTGTCCTCAGCAATCTGGACACCCTCAGTGGTGTCCTCAGCAACAACCGCACCGTCAGTGCCTCCTGCGGTCTCTACAGTACGGGAGCTAGACGCCCCAGCCGCTATCTGCGATGCTCTGATCTGGTGTGCCTCCGCCTCAGCAATTGAGGCTCTCCTCGCGGCCTCCATCTCTCGGCGCTCCTTCTTCCTCGCTCGCGCCTCATCCTCTGATCGACCCCTACGCCTCTTGGCACTCTCGCAAGGTGAGGGTGGGGGAATGTCTGGAGTAGGAAACAGGACGCAAATACAGTATCCTCAGCAGGCTCGACAGACTCCGGCACTCTTGCCGCTAGGATCATGTCGATGTCTGCACGAAGACTGTCGACTGCAGCCTGAAGAGTCGACACATTTACCGGAGGGGATGGTCGAGATAATACTCTCAATTCAAAGGCATCGAGGCGCTGGTTAACCTCAGCAATCTTCCGCTGCATCTGCCTCTCCATACGCGCTTCAGACTCAGCAATAGACTTCTGCATCCACGGCTGGATATGATGCAGAAGAGTGGCCATTTGTGCCTTCGGCTTTTGGACTCGAGCAAGCGGGGCCAGTGTCGGTAGAGGGGCTGTGCTACTACCCGGGATAGACTCGACCGGGGTAGTGTCCGTGGATGCCTGTGTAGCTGTACGGGCCTGGGCTACCGAATCCACAAGATCATCAGCAAGAGGGGGCAGCTCTGGACGGGGCCCTCTGCGTGGCGCCAACTCATTAGCCTCGTCTCTGATGAGGCCGACGTCAACGGTGCCCTGCGGGGTCTTCAACTGATCTATGTGCCATATGGGCACACCTGCAGACCTGCAAAGGGCAAAGATCATACACGGGAAGGGGTAGGTAGTAGTGACCTTGAATGCCCTCTCGTGCATGACTGCCTGGAGAAGCCATGCGAAGTCGACCTCGAAGCCGGCTATCATCGCCGCTATCAACACTGCTCGATCCCAAGTGAAGATGTTATCAGCAGCTGTGGGGGAAAGGCAGTGACGGACGAGCAGCCACAAGAACTTCGCGACGAACGTGAGGTTGCCCTTCTTGATGGCCCCCTTCGGCTCAGTGACCCAATCTGCACCCTCTCTGTCGACTGATAGGTGCAATACCATCCACCTCTTGGTGGTCTCTCTCAGTGCCTGCTCGCGCGAGAACTGGCCATCCTTCACTATCTGCCAGTGGTAGTCAAACTCGACAGTGTGGGGAGTCCGCGTAGCATCTTCACTCTCGCCGTATAGGAACCGGCGGATAGCTGGCAGGGAAATGTCGAACTGCACACCCCGGACTCGAACCTGCTCCAGTGGGGCCTGTTTAGCGGGAGCAGCCCGCTTATCGATCTGTGACCGGAGAGTCGCTACGTAGGATGCGTAGAACTCTCGGACCACCTCCTCGCTGTATCGTCCCAACGGACGGGCTGTCCACTCTAAGCGATGCCTGGTGAATATGTTGTGGATCTCCGGCATCGATGGGAGACTCCCTGTAAGTACCCGCCGCTCCAAAGTGAGTGTCCGAGTCATTACCCCTTTATCAGTAAGGAATTTTGCGTCGGAGTACACTTGAAACTGGCGTTCGACGCACCACCGGTTTGGCTGGTCAGAGGCTGGGGTGGGGACCTGGGCTGGTGCGCCGGATGTGGAGTCTGAACTGTCAGCCTCATTAGACGAGGCCGACGCTACAGCAGCGGCGGGTGCGGGAACCTCAGCAGATCCTGAAGCTTCCTCGGACCAGGAGGCGTAAGAATGTTTTGTAAAGGGTGAGAGCTTTGATGTTTCCAGCTGTGAGTTGGGATGTTTACTGGCTCTTGAGATGCAGAAGAACCAGTTTCATTAGTAGACTTATCTCCTATTTCAGGTGTTTTATGAGAGGGTATGGATTCTTCTTCCCATATTTTTGGAAATGATGGCTTGGAGCAGGTTCCCTCATTCTGTTCATCCTCTGAATTTCCTTCAACTTCACTGCTATTTTCATTAAAGACAATATGAACACTTTCTTCTACACGGTTTGTTCTTTTATTCAGTACCTTGTAGGCTTTGTGACCAATAGCCCAGAAAAATTCCTTCATCACTCTTGGCATCAAATTTTCCAAAATTGTCATTGTCATTGTTGTGTATAAAGCATACACACCCAAAGGCCCTGAGATGTGCTAAATTTGGTTTTCTTCCTTTTAACAGCTCATATGGTGTTTTATTTAACACTGATCTGATCATACATCTGTTTATTAGATAGCATCCAGTGTTTACTGCTTCAATCCAATAGAATTTTGGAAGTTTGCTTGAGATTAACATTGTTCTTGCAATATCTTCCAGTGTTCTATTTTTCCTCTCAACTACACCATTTTGTTGTGGTGCTCTAGGTGCTGAGAAGTTATGCTCAATCCTATTTGTAGTACAAAATTGTAGGAATTGTGAGTTCTCAAACTTCAGCCCATGATCAGATCTGATGCTAATTATTTCTTTGTTGAATTTTTTTTGAACCAGCTTTGCAAAGATTTCAAACATAGTGAATGTTTCATCCTTTGTTGCAAGAAACAATGTCCAAGTGAATCTTGAATAGTCATCAACTATTACAAACACATATCTTTTCCCACCTCTGCTTTGTATACGCATTGGTCCACACAAATCCATGTGGAGCAGTTCTAGTGGCTTGGTAGTACTCACTGTCAACTTTGGTTTGAAGGATGATCTAACCTGTTGTCCTTGAATGCAGGTTCCACATACTTGGTTGTCCCTGAAACTTTTGGTTGGCAGTCCCCTAACCAGGTCTTTAGATATGAGTTTATTTATTGTTGTCATGCTAATGTGTCCCATTCTTTTGTGCCAGAGAATGGAGCAATAAGAGACTGCACTTAGACATTTAAGAGTATCTTCCTTGGAGTCAACAATCTTGGCTTTGTACACATTATTGTGTCTCTTACCTAGTAGAACCAGGTTCCCAGTCACTGAGTTTGTTACTCTGCATTCCTTTTCTGTAAAGAGAACATTGTTTCCTTTATCGCATATTTGAGATACGCTCAATAGATTATGTTGTAGGCCATTCACATAGTATACGTTCTGAATTGCATGAGTATCCATTGACCCAACCTTTCCAATTCGCTGAATTTCCCCACTTTTTCCATTACCAAAGGCAACGTTTCCTCCTTTGATGTTTTTGAGTGAGAGGAAGCTTCTTTTGTCTCCAGTCATGTGTATGGAACATGCACTATCCAAGTACCATTGTTGTTGCTTCCTTCTCACTGATCCCTGCAGTTTAATTTTGGGGGTTAGATTTTGGTACCCAAATCCACTTTGATTTATGCTTAGAGAATGGATGAATAAGATTTTTTCTGGCCCATCTGGGAAGAGATTTGACTGTAGGGATTTGTTTTTGCTCATTGGTTTTCTCATGATGAGGTTTTCTCAAAGATTTCAAGTTTTTATTATGAGCAGTTTGTTTTCTTTGACAGCCATGACTTTTATGCCCTACCAGCCCATAGTGCATGCATAGACAATCTATATTGGGATTTATTACTTGAGAGATAGTTCTATCAAAACCTATCCCATGTCTCTCATATGTACGATTCTTGTGAATGTTGTCAAGCAATATGGAGGACCTGGTCCATCTCATTCCATTTTCAGCTTCAGTTTTAGTCACAAGAAGCTATTTGGTTAGTGCTTCATTCCTTTTAGTTACCAAGTCTAGGTTTTTACTTAGCTCAGTATTCTTGGATACAAGATGAAGATTTTGTTTTTCAAGAGTCTTGTTTTTCTTCTCTTAGTGATGCATAGTCTTCCATTATCAATTCCCTTTTTGAGTCTATGGTTTTATATGCATCAATGAGAGTGTAGAGTAAAGATTCTATCTCCCTTTTTGAGTATGAGTTTAGATTGTCTTGTATGTGATGAATACTAACCTTTAATTCATATCTTCTTCTTCTTTGTCCTCTTCAGAATCTGATCCAGCCATGAGTGCTAATATGGTTTCTTGTGATCTGCAGGTTTCCTTTTCTTCCTTGGTTTCCACTGCTACAAGAGCAAGAAAGTCATAATCATCTTCTTGTTCTAGTGCAAGAAGGGATTTGTTTTCTGTCTCATCATCCTCAGATTCTTCATCAGATGAATTCCCCATTGCTGCAAAGGCCCTTTTCATTGAGAGATCTGCCTCTTGAGTTGTCATTCTTCTGTTTGAGGGAACAAACTTATATTTCTTGATGTCTTTGCCCTTCTCAGAGTTTGTCTTTTTCTGCTCTAAAGCCCAAAGTGGACAGAATTTGATGAAGTGATCTGGGCTTCCACACTTATGACAAACCTGGTCTTTAGTGTTTCAGATGATTTTTGAGGAGTTTTATTTTGAAAGGCCTGTCCTCTCTTTAGCATTCTAGTGAACCTTTTGGTTATAAGGGCAATATTTTCATCCTCAAAATCATCTGATGCAGTAGCATTTAGAACCAGGTTCCTTTCCTTCTTTTTCCCCCCAATTTCCTTTTCTTGGTTTTTCTTGAGTTCGTATGTGATTAGATTACCAATTAGCTCATCCATGACCAGTGAATCTAGGTCGCAGGCTTCAGTGATAGCCTCGACTTTGCTTTCCCAAGTTTTAGGAAGGACACTCAAGAGTTTCCTTATTGCCTTTCCATTAGGAACTATCTCTCCCATCATGAACAGTTCATATTGTCTGTTCAAGTTATCGATTTTGAACTTCTTGACTTGCGTTGTTCCTTCATGAGCGGTTTTTAGTGTTTCCCATATGGCTTTGGCATCTTGACAAGACGAGATTTGATTGTATTCGTCTGGTCCTATGCCACATATCAGTATTTTCTTGGCTTTGGCATTGTTTTAGATTGCGAGCTTGTCTTCAGCATTCCATTCTTTTCTTTTCTTTGGGATTTTGGTGATTCCATCAGTTGCAGTTTTCATAGGTAGGTCCATCTAGAATTACTCCCCATAGATCAGGGTTTTCGCCAATAAGATGATCCATCATACGATTTTTCCACCATCCATAGTATTTGCAATTAAATAGTGGTGGTCGTGTTTGTGAAGCTCCCTCTTGTGGGGTAGGTGGTGCTGCCATTGAGTTTTTTCAAGGTGTGAATCTTTTATCGAAAAGACCTGCTCTGATACCAATTGAAGAAACTTATCCCCTAGAACAAGAACCAGGTTCTTGTAAGTTGCTTTTAAGTCAAAACACAAACACTTGTTAAATTAAAAACCTTCCTCAATCAAGGAAGGAAAAACCCCGTTTTATTAATTCAACTAGAAGATTTTGTGATTACAACTCAATGATCAAAAACCTCACCACTTCTACAACTCTCGATTAACTATAATCGACTACTTCTACTCTCCAAAAGGTCAAACCCACCTTTTGTTACAAATCTCACCAAAACTCAACTCTACAAGAAGTCAAACCCACTTCTTGTACAAAGAATCGTAACTAACACTCAAGAACGAAACAAGAAAATAGTTTTACACGTTCAAGACTTTCTAACTCAAGAACTTCTTGAACTTAGCAAACCTATCGATCTTGAAGACTTCTAATCGATGAATAATTCTCACTTTTCTCTCTATGTGAAGTCGTGATCTTCTTCATCTGCAATTGTCCTCTTCTTATAGAGTTTTCTTTTGCCTTGAAACCTTATCAAATAAGGTAAGGAAATTGTAATTATATTTAAACAAGGATTACTTATTTTACCTTTTATAGTACAATCCTTATTATATACAACTTCCTTCCTTAATAAAATATATTAAGGTTTCCTTATTTGTATCAACTTATATCTTCAATATATATTAATTTTGGCTTTAACAAATAATTCTATTGCTTGACTGCGTGGCTGCGTCATTTTGCTACTGTGACAAATAATTCTATCGCTTGGCTGCGTCAATTTGCTACTACAATTGTTTGCATTTCTTGTCTATCATCAAAACATCGATTTTTATATTCTTGTAGTAGAATTACCGATTCTATCATATTCCCCCTTTTTGATGAAGACAAATCTGTGTGATGCAAATAATCTTCCCCCTTTTGACAAATCAAAAAGAGTCCAATAGCAGCTAAACAAAACCAGATAACATCCACAGCAACAATAGATGCTCAGCCAGTTGAGCACAATAAAATGTTCTAGCAACAAAAAGAAGAGTAACAACACAGAGTTAAACAACCAAAAGAACCAGGTGCAAACAAGATGCTTTTCAAGTTGAAGATTGATTAGGCTTGGTTGAGGCAGAAGCAAGCATATCCAGAACTCTGTCAACCCTTGCATTGTTAGCAAGTTGCTGCTGCACCAACTGATCTTTCAACCTGTGAATCTCAGCATTTGAAGTATGAAGTTCAGCACGTTTGGACAATTGGTCCTGTTTCCTTATGCAACAAAGAGGAACAAGACAAAGTTGAAAGAGGAAACAAGGCTTCAATAATAGATGAACACCACTGCCTAAAATGGCTTGATTCTACATTGAAGTATTACACGAATAACACACACTAAATATATTATTAAAATACATACAAAAATGCGACCTAGTATTAGTATAACCAAAATGTTTAAAAGTTGAAGCTTTGACAACTCTATTTTGATTGACATTTAATTGATTAACAAAAGGAGTTGTTTGTACTTTAATTTTGAATATATATTTCTATTCCTATAATGTGTTAATATGATACAATTGAATTTTTTTTATTGTCGAAATCATAATACTTCATTATAAAAATACATATGTGTAGAAGTTGAACAAACTATGTTTACCAAGTTATCATTCCATAGAATATCAAAATTGAACTTTAAAATACCAAACCATATCAAAGTAAATTGATATGATATGGTATAATATCTTAAAAATTAAATACCAAAATTATGATATCAACAATTTAAAGGCCTAACCCATCGGTGGTCACCTAAAGTTGACACAAATTTTCAGTTAGACACCTTAATTTAGTTTTGTTCATTCTATACACCTCATGTCATACCTTGTTGTGTCAGTTTGATACTTTTTGCTGACTTGATATAGTGAGTGAAATACACTCACAATCAGCATGTGAAAAGCTTATTTAATTTATTTTTATTTTATTTTTTCGTCCTTTTTCCCAGTTTTTAAGCATCATCTCTCAAAAGTTAAACTCCTTCCATGAAAAAATAGATTTGATGGTGTTAATTAATTAAAACAAAAACAACCAATATTATAGTAGATCAAGCTATAGTTATTTTGAGTTACGAAAAAACATAGAAATAAACAATTGAAAAAGATAAAACAAAAGAGTTTTGCGTCTTATTCAAGAACTATTCATAAATTTGAAAGAAAGGATTTCACCGAGAAAACGATTTGGGTGGGGGAGAGGAGGGAGTTTGGGTGGTGGGGCTGATGGAGGAAGATTGTTTGGATGGGGGAGGGGTTTGGGGATCGGGTGGTGGGAAAGGGGTTGGCAATCAGGGGTGGGGGTGGGGGTGGGCTTGGGGGTTGGAGGGGTTCTTGAGAAGATGATATATGATAGGATGTTTTTTTTTTTTCAAAAAAAAATTATTTAGGCTTTAAAAATGATAAATGCCAATTGAGTGATTGTATTTTTTTTCCAATACAAAATTTATTAATTAAAAACTTTCTTGACATATATGTTACATGTCTTTATTTAATTTGTGACTTTGACATGTTATCGATGAGTGTGTTACACACATCGTATATATTTGGTTGATTGTTAAAAAAGTATCAAAAAGATATAACAAAATATAATATGAGATGTATAATGAATAAATTTAATTAAAATGTCTAAATAAAAATTTGCGTCAAATTTAAATGGCTACCGATGAATTAAGCCTACTTTACAGTGTAAATTAGGTATATAGCATTTTATGTAGTCATATTCTCAAGTTATGGCATAAGAGTTTGATTTGCATTGTATAACATTTAATATATCAAGTTATAACATTTTTTTTAAAAAGAAAATAATGTTAATTTTAAATTATTAAAAATAGATAGTAAAATAAAAAAAATGGATAATTAATGTTAGAGAGTTTGATGCGTGAAATTAGTTATTATTAATTATTGATAACTAATTAGCATATTTTAAGGGATTTGAAATTTTCTACAGATTAGATATACCATAAAAGTCTCCATTTAGTTTTAATGATAATAAGTTATGATTTAAATCCTTAAAATACTCTAATATGTTATTTTCTTTCCTTAAACATGCATTGTTTGTTTTTTATTCAGAATTGAGTATTATTTTGATATTTGAATATTGTTATATTTTTTTGTTTTTTTAAAAAAAAATTCTTAAAATTTGACATTGAAAACGATTATATTGGATTTAATCAAGAACATTGTGTCAATATTAATTAAATATGGTGGCAAGTGAAATTCCTCAAGTTAGTTTTTAATTATGATTTGTTATGTTTTAAGTATAAATTGTTGGTTGTAATTATATTTGTTTTTTTCGTCATGTATTGAATATTTTTTTTTATTTCTGTTATATTGCAGATGTTGTTATGATGTATTTTTTGTGATACAATTACGATGTGTATATGATACCATGAAAAATATTAAGTAATAGTAATTTTCTTTTGATTTGTAATTAAAATGAAGATTGGTGTGATAATTGATTTATGTAGAAAATACAAAAATTTACAGATTTTGAATCATTGTGCAGTTTTATTGTGAAAAAAAATATGAACAAAGTCTGACAATTTGTATTAATATTTTTTGAAAGTTATATGAAATGTGAATTTTTGGTAAAAGTCACTCCATATTATATTTAAATTGTCAAGTGATAAAATTTTGTATATTTATAAAATATGAAAACTGTATTATTTATGTATGTAACGTATGAATATATTGTGTGAAATATGTATGAAAGCCCATTTTTTGATTGTATATATCTGTGTTGATTTGTTATATATATATATATATATATATATATGTATATATATATATATGTATATATATATATATATGTATATATATATATATAGATATATATATATATATATATATATATATAGATATATATATAGATATATATATATATAGATAGATATATATATATATAGATAGATATATATATACATATACATATATCTACATACATACATATACATATACATATACATATATATATATATATATATATATATATATATATATATATATATATATATGAATTTTTTATAAAGTTTGGATTAATTGTGTATTCAATCTTTAATAAATTGTATAAATAGTGTATGAAAGTGCTTTTTTTGATTGTATGTATTAGTGAATTATATAGTATTTTGTATGAATTAATTTTTTATAAGTGATATGTTACATATATATGAATTGTGTATAAATAGTGGATTAATTGTGTATGAAATTGGATTTTTTTTGTCGTATATATCAGTGAAATATATAGAAAGTGTGTATGAATTGTGTCTAAAATGATGCCACCCAGTCAAAAAAGATCAGCGGGAAGATCCAAATTTGAACGCTGGATGAGGTTCGTTGATGTGAAATTCAAGAGGACAAAAAGCACATGCAGTAGATGTCATCAAGTTGGACACAATAAGAAGACATGTTCAAATTATCCTGTACAAAAACAATAATTTCCTACTGTTACATCTGTGTTTTTGAGTATTTAAATTGTTAAATCACAAGTTTTGTTTTTTTATTGAATCATATTATTTTTCATACAATGTGCCTACATTGTATATACAACTGTTCATATGTTAACATTTGTTACCATTAATAAGTCATATAATATTCATATAGTATGCATACAGTTATTGCATATTGAATGAGGACTATATACAAAATTTATATATTTATACCAGCAATATTTGCATATAAATTTATGTATGTTTATGTTCTACATATCAAAGTATAATATGATACAATTCATACATTTTTCATATCAGTAATATAAGTAACATTTGTTTCTGTTTTGTATTTGAAAGTATATAGTTATCATACAGAATTCATATAATAAGAGTTAAATTTGTATTGAATAAGTCATTTATGCAAAAGTCATACACATTTATTAAGGTATAATTATATATTTATTCATATTGTCATATTGAATCATATGTCAATACCATTTCATATATTTTTCATACATTATGCATATAAAAATTTAACATTACATATTTAAAAGTGCAATTTATACAAATATCATACACATTTAAAAATTATAAATATATAGTGAAGCAGACTATCATTTATATAAATTTTTAAAAAAAATAGTATATATATAACATTTGTCTATGTTCTATATATCAAATTATAATATGACATTCATAATTCATATAATGTTCATACATGATTCATACAGTGTTCCTATATTTTCTTGTTGCGTTCAAAATTTATACAAAGTGAGACAGATTTAATAATTAGTAATATTCATTGATAATTTATAAAACCATCAGTATTCATAATAAAAAAAACTGAAAAACTACATAAATAGTTCATAAGTTAAAAAAATATGTCATTCAAAAAGATGTACAGTGTGCAATGAAAATTTCTACTTTCTGTTACGGAATTTTAGAGTAGGATAATTGGTGGTGTCCATAACTTGTTATTTATGAGTTCGAGGTCCACCCTTCTTTCACAGATTCACCTACGGTTTGCTTTTCTTTCCCTTTTCTCTTCTTCTCGATTTCCTTAGGCTCTTTGGTTTTTTTTTCATTTTTGATTTTTCTGTTCTAGATTTTTCTTTTGCAGATGAAGATTGAGTTTGTGTTTGAGACAAAATGTTGAAAGATGGAGCATGAAATTCCTCATATCTTGCTTCATCGTTCAACCTTCTACTTTTACGCGGGGTTCATTGCCTCTCTTCGACATTATACAGATTTTTGAGTGCAAATTTGGAAGATTATTGACCAAAACAGTAGATTTTGGTGAAGAAGAATGTTGATGTTGTAGATTTTTTTAGCAAAACAGCTAATGTTGGTGAAGATTAATGTTAGGCGTGTGAAATAAAGAAGATTTGGAGAGGATTTGGGGAAGAACAAAATATTTGGGGAAGATGAATTTTCATTTTTTTTTAAATATAGCGTGTGACGATTTTTTTTTTAAAAAAAAAAACTGGTACTGGTTTAGATAGTGGTGGGTAGTTACTATGGAATGATAAAATCCCTATTATTTTGTAATTTTTTTTAAAAAGTAACTATATAATATTTAATTTAATTAATAATAGTTAAAGAATTTTGTTTAAAAAAGATAACTTAAAAAAAAATAATGTAATCAAATAATTTTGTTTAAAAAAGGTAACTTAAAATTAATTTAATTAAATAGATTGATTTAAAAAAGGTAACTGAATAATAAATGTAATTATTTAAATAATTAATGAGAATAATATATTTTTTCTTGATATACTATAACTTGATAATAATATGCTATTAATAGCTTATTATCAAAAAATATGTTTATAAATTTATATTTATTATCTTAAATGTGTGTGGAGTGTTATTTTTATATACACTAATCATCCATGAATTATTGATGCTCGTTGCCACTTGCCACACAACAAACAGTAGCGTTTACTTTTTTATATAATGGCATAAAAAAGAGTACAATTCCCAGTGTGCTTAAGTTTGCTCTTACGTCACTTTATATAACCTTATATGAAAATCAGAACTACAACCATCTCAAGCTTTTTCTTCGGTTCACAATTAATTTTTTTTTTTAATATGATATAATTTGAATTTTATAAATTAAAATAAAAAATATTTTATTATAATTAATCACATGTCCTTTAAATATTTTACATCATAAATTAATATAATTTATAATATTTTTACGTAGTTTCTAAATATGTAATTTATTTTTATAAATACTAAAAATTATATTTCTGAGTGCACAAAATATAAAGTTCATAATTCAAATAATGTCATATAAGTTGAGGGTTGAAACAAAAGCGGTTAGTAAAAAACAAATGTCTGATACATATAGGACGAGAATATAAAGAGATTTAAGATATTTATGCGAAAAATCATGCACCAAAATGAGCTATAATAATATTGCTATAATATAATAAGAAATTCACATTTATAAACTCGAGTAAAATATTGAAGAGATTTAAAAAAAATATTGAAGAGATTACACTCTAACAAGTAAAAACACCTTTAAAGTACATCTCATCAATGTAGTGTCTTACGTTATCTTTACTTACTACATTTTTTCAAGATAAATTATTTAGAAAGTGAAAAGTAGCTTTTAGTTTATGTCCTTACTTATTTTTGTAAGAGATATATTATATTCAATAATTCATTTAATATGAATCAGAATGAATATCTGAATAACTAAAGACGCATTTATAATATTGTTTTGAGTTATTTGTTGATTAATTTGGTTGATAAATAAATTTGATTAAAAATAATGAATTTGGTGAATATAAATGATAAGAAATTATTTGAAGTAATAATAAATACTATGTTAGTGAGGAATAACCATTATATATATATATAATATATATATATATATATATATATATATATATATATTTCTTAATTTTGAGAAAAATTAGTTGATTTGAGAAACATTTTCCAAAACTTTTAACCCAATCAAACATGAGAAAATTTAAAAAATATTTTTCAAAAAATATTTTTTTCATACCAAATACATTCTTTATTTAGTAAGATGAAATCAATGTAAAATTAATTATCCAAACAATAATTTTATCTCATAATTTGATATGATTTCATATATCATATCAAATGTCTACTTAATATCAGTATTACTTCAAATAGTAAGGTGGAGCCCTTTAAGCTTCTGCCATCCATATCTTTCTTGAATAGACAAGCGTGACCTCCAAGATTCCAAAAATAAAATAAAATAAAATAAGTATACAAACACAAATTTTCCTTTCCCCCCAAGGCTTTCTCCTTAGTGTTTTCATATATAAAAACACAACCCATACTTAAAACATAAGTAACACAAAACACATATCAAAATGGCAAATGTTACTCATGATGATGAGCCACCACATTTTGTGTTACTTCCTTTTATGGCACAAGGCCATACAATCCCTATAATAGACATAGCTCGTTTGTTAGCACAAAGAGGTGTTATTGTCACAATACTTATGACACCTTTAAATGCCACAAGGTTCAATAATGTCATAGCCCGCGCAGTCGAAAAAGGACTCAATATTCATATAATTCACCTCAAGTTTCCAAGTTTAGAGGCAGGGTTACCACAAGATTGTGAAAATTGTGACATGACTTTATCAATGGACATGATAAAGAAGTTCTTTAATGCTACTCAAATGCTTGAGACACAAGTGGAACTGTTGTTGCAAGATTTGAAACCAAATTGTCTAATTTCTGATTTGTGTTTTCCTTGGACAACAAATGTTGCTAAAAGAATTGGCATACCTAGGATTGTTTTTCATGGGATGGGAAGTTTCTCTTTGTTGTGTTTGCATAATTTGAGAGATGTGAATTTGTTGGAGGGTGTTGAATCTGAGAATGAATACTTTTTTGTACCTGGACTTCCAAACAAAGTTGAAGTGACTAGAGCTCAAGTAAAAGTAATGGTGGATCCATCCAATCCTGAATGGAAAAAATTTGGAGACCAAATGAAGGAGGGAGAGGCTCAAGCTTATGGAATTGTGGTCAATAGCTTTGAGGAGTTGGAACCTCAATATGTGCAAGGAGTGAAAAGGGCCAAAGGTAATTTTAAAGTTCATGACTATCTTATCTCAAAATTTAAAAGTGTTACATCATATTATGTCTTATATTATGTCTTAGTAAGCAAGGGCGGATCTAGGAGGGGGTGAGGGTGTTCACCAGAACCTTCTTGGTATATATATAGATTCTGAACCTTTGAACATAAGACTAGAGGTTGACTCAGCGATTAAGGAGGGTTTAAAATGTACTTTGAGGTTCCAATTGTTCAATTTCTTGACACTCTATTTTTATTTTCCGTGCCTTCTTAATGAAAATTCTAGATCTGCCATTGTTAGTACGGATGAAAATATGTTATGCTTTCGAGTGGAAGTGTGATTCTTAAACAATTACCTCTAGAAGCTTAAATTGTTTATAGTGATCATATTCGTTATTAATTTAATTATATTATGTCTGAACAGGTAAGAAAGTTTGGTCAATTGGTCCTGTTTCCTTATGCAACAAAGAGAAACAAGACAAAGTTGAAAGAGGAAACAAGGCTTCAATTGATGAACACCACTGCCTAAAATGGCTTGATTCTAAGGCACAAGACTCCGTGCTCTACGTTTGTCTTGGAAGTCTATCGCACTTGCCAACATCACAAATGATTGAACTTGCACTTGGCTTAGAGTCATCTAAACAACCCTTCGTATGGGTCATTAGACACATATCAAATGGATTTAGAAAATGGCTAAATGAAGAGAACTTTGAGGAAAGAGTTCAAAAACAAGGGATTTTAATCAATGGTTGGGCACCACAAGTACTAATACTATCTCATCCTTCGATAGGAGGATTCCTGACACACTGTGGATGGAACTCGATCTTAGAAGGGATATCGGTTGGTGTCCCAATGATCACTTGGCCATTATTTTCTGAACAATTTTGTAATGAGAAGCTTATTGTGAATGTACTCAAGACAGGAGTGAAGGGTGGTATGGAGAATCCAGTGATGTTTTTAGAGGATGAAAAAGGATGTGCACAAGTGAAGAAAGATGATATTAAGATGGTTATTGAAAGATTAATGGGTGAAGAAGAGGAAGCAAAAATGAGAAGAGAAAGAGCTAAAAAGCTTGGAGATATGGCAACAAGGTTCATCTCACATTAATTTGACAAAACTAATAGAAGATGTCACACAACAACCAAAAATTGGGGTTTTTAAAGTCTAGCTAATGTTTCTTGATCAAGTATAAGAAAGGCAATATGTAGACAAATGTTGGAAAATCGATGTGAAATCTTATGTTGATTTACGAATATTCAATTATGATTTACCGCTATAGATAAATTTGTAAGAGGTCAAGAACATACGATTTTGTTCAACTTGTTAAATCCAGTTACTAGCTGAATTGAATATTATGATATAAGTAAATAAAGGAGAGAATCATATGAATCTTTTGACGATGCCATGAATGTTGTGTTCGAGAACGTTTGTCTTAGATAGTGTCTTTACAAATGAAAGGAAATTAATAAAGTATTTATAGGTCATAAGAATGAGGCACCAACTAATCAAAATAAGGTCCACTTTGATACTTAAAATGCTAGCACCAATGTATGTTATGTTAACTAATATTCCAATGCAATAACTAAGATATGTTGGCTTGAATATTTGAACCTCTATCCCATATTTTAGAATATGTTTCTCTCATTACTTTGCTATTTAATCTAAAAAAAGAAATCCTACACCTATATTGTACACTTTTTTTTTTGTTGGCATTTGTCCTGATTTCATATCATAAATAGTTTTTCTTTTCCAGAAACATAAAATTTTTGTATTTGGCTAGTCAAGATTTAAAACTCTATAAATAGATGTTTGTCCCTTCTAACATATCAGTATTCACAATGTAGTCCTATGAGCTTTGAGAAATTAGTTTAGGGGGAGAATTTGTGAGATATAGTTTATCACTCCTTTGAGGAAAAAATTTACGCGCATCGGGTCTTTTATCCAAATTAATTCAATTTTCATTATTATGTGATTTAATGAAGTAAAACACATGTTAATTAATTAAAGTCAAGTAAAATGAACTATAAACTTAAACACATGGCATGCATATATTGAATTAGTGTAAGCACCCGAAGCGGGTAAGTTTTACCTCTTCAGTGAACCTCTTTGTATTTCAAGTGAATTGGATGATGTTATATCTCTATATATTTTGTACTCTCTTTTATATGGTGAATTGCTCATCTCACATAGGTCTATTGATCGGATTACGTTAATATATTTCTCGTTTGTCTTCTTACTCATACAAGATTTGCTTTATTACTAACTTTCACATAACACCTGTTTATTTCGATCCTAACACTTTTTCTCCTTGAAGTCTTGATCATTTTCTTCATATATAAAAGTAGACAGATGGATTCATGTCAAAATTATAATAGAGCCTCACAAGCACTTATCTTTTGTTGAGTGATATTAATCATGCTTGACTTTCCATTACAAGAAAATATCTTTGGAATACGGGTGTGTTTGGTACGGTGGATAATATTTTTCTGGAAAATAAGTAGATTTTGGACTTATTTTCTCATGTTTTAGTTGGTGAGTAGAAAATATTTTTCGGAAATGATTTTTAGTGTTTGATTTATGAATGAAAAATGTTTTTGAGAGACATCTTTTATTTTTACCAGAGTGAAAAATAATTTATGAAATTGAAAATATTTTTAAAAACAAAATATTTTATTATTTTGGTTGGTGGTGGCGGTGTAGGGGGGGGGAGGAAGGGGGGGATAGGAGTGAAAAAAATAAAAATTGAAGTTGATAATATTTAAAAAAATATATTTTTTTTTTGGGGGGGGGGGTGGGGTGGGCGGGGGCTGCCCGGGGGGGGGGGGGGGGAGGGAGAAATTTAAAGATAAAAATTTAAAGTTGAAAATATTTTAATAAATCAAAATTAATTTTTGGGGGAGGGGGGAGGGGCTGGCCGGTGGTGGATGGGGGAGGTTAGGGATCAGGTGAAAAAATAAAATTTTGAAATCAAAAATATTTTTTAAAATCGATGTTTTTCCTAAAAGAAAAATGTAATTTGAAATAGGAAGAGAGTTTTGGAAAATGTTTTCCTTACTGTTTGAAGGAAAGTCATTTTCGTTAATTTTGAGAAAAATAAGTTGACTTAAATATACATTTTCCAAAACTTTTGTCGCAACCAAACATGAAAAAATATTTTCCTTCCGACCAAGCACACATATAAGTTTTGAGAGTTGTTTGGTCACCGTCCATCAATGTGACTCATGTACTCACCACATTTTTTTTTCTTTTTTCAGTCCAATCAATTAGAACCATTTATTTTATTATCTTGATTATAAGACTAAGTTCATTCAAACAATATTTTCTATTTGATTTCTATCGTACTGTCAACTCAAACAAATATAATTTGACCCTTCTTAGAGTAAATGTGTTTTTTAAATCTATTACAATTAAAATAATAATAATAATAATAATAATAATAATAATAATAATAATAATAATAATAATAATAATACTTCATGACTCGATCAAGAGTTAGATTGAGTTTTATTTATATTAGATTGTGTTTGTCTTTTAACAACTGATCAGTTATTTTAAACTTACAAAATATTTATAAAAAATTGATGAATAGACTATTGTGTGAATTTTTTCTTTTTCTTCTTAGGCTAATCAGTTTGTTAATTAACGTGTCTGATAATGTTTATAGGGTCAAACAAGACTTCGAAATTCATATCAATTTACCTTTTGAGTTATTGAATCATGTGATTTAAATGTCTATACTATATGTTATTTTTTAAAACTCATGTGGTATTATTGAGATTTTGAAATTTAAAATTTTTAACTTTAATTATATATTTGAACATGTATAAAAACTTAAAAGTTTTTTTAAAAGATAATATTAATATGTTCAAAAATTTTATTAGAAAATAATATAAATCATATATATATATATATATTCTAATTAGAAAAACTAATCAACTCTAAAATTATAACTTTGCCACGTAATTTGTAGTTAGTAGGACATGGAAGCAAGAGTTTTACACATTGTTGTTAATAGTTTGAAAAAGAATTACATAAGGTAAATTAAAAGAATATTCACATTTTGTTTCTTTAAAACATGAGATTCTTAATTTTAAAATTAAGACGAATTATCTATTATATTAATAAAATTTACGAATAACTAACCATCGCTAAATGTGAGATTAAGAGCCGTATATGATTTATGATTCAAAATCATCCCATAGTTGGTCTTCTCTCCGATAACTATTTTAAACAATGTTAAGTCTAAATATGCTCGTAGTTGTGCTACTTATTAATTAAAAGACTGATCAGAAAATAAAAATCATAATATAACAACTGCAAATAAATATTATTTTCCTTCTCTTTTCGACTTTAGTTGACTTGTAAAAATTTGTTATGTCTTATTCCCTCCACTGTCAACTATTGGGGATATAATGTCAACAACAAGAAAAGCTACTATTCATGCTAATCGACGTGAGTTGTGATATAATGGTAAATTTGTTTCACTCTTAATTAAAAGTTTTGAGTTTGAGTCCTAAATATAAAGAAAAATTTGTTGGAAGCAGCGTCATCCCTGAATAATTCCTCCTGCAGTGGGCTACAATATGGACTTCAGACATGAAAAACTACAAAAAGAAAAAAACGCTAATCAATCTAAGACCGGAAGGGACAAATTTACATGTGCTTTGTCTCCTTTCTTTGAGATCGAGGCTCCAAAAGACGACTCTATTTTACTAAGAAGGCACGATATTCATTACCAAGCGTGGGGTGACTAATAATTTCAAATTTCTCTGCTTTGCTGTTATAGGTTATACTTGTCATTGATTTTTATCATCCAATTAAATTACTCGATTCTTGAGTGTTTCCTTGTCAACAACATTGCTGATAGAATTTATATAACTTCGAACTCAATAAGACTAATGATGTGAAGTTGAAATGGTGGAAATACTATTTTAAAATTATTATTTTCTTCAACCTTTTTTTTAGCATATATAAACGTGTCTCTTAACTAATCTCATTTCATATTATGTCTTTCTAACTTTGGTTGTGCTCAAGTATGCGTTTAAACTTGTATGTAGTTGAACAAGTAGACACATGGATATTACACGTAGAAACATCAAGTAGGATGCAAATTGTCACATAAGGTGTAGCGTAGGAATGTGTGCACTCTTCTTGTTTCACTTTACACAAATATAAGTGTCTGCTAATACACATATAAATCAAAGAATATAAGTAAATTGAGACCAAATTAAATAACGTATTTACCTTAGCATGCTCTTAATTACCAACCTAAATGGCTGGCTAATATAATAACAATGGAGCAAGTACTTTTTCCTTTTGGCTTTTAATTTGTACACACACATGTTTTCTTAGGGCTGGCTTGACTTTGACTAAAAGGGGAAATAAATTCAACATATGAACAAGAAAATAAATTAGTACTAAGATATTTTTTGATGAAGTTTACATTCATCAACTATAAATTTAACAAATATAAGCTGTGATTCCTCCATCTCAGCCTCTTAAATTTGCATTCTAATATAATTACTCCATTCTCTTCATTTATTCAAATTTAATTAAATTTTTGCTTCTTCTTTTTCCAATTAATTAGTTTAGTTTACTTTACTTAATTGATACATTTGATTTGAAGAAACAATTAAGGCTATATATGGAATTCACTTTGCTTGATACTTGCTTGGATTTAAGTTTGAATTCTACAACATCTCTTGATGAACTACCAATTGTATGTCCAAACTTTTCAACATATCCATCAATGAATGAATTTCTACACTACTATATGCTCTAATTAATATATTCCTTTCATATTTTTTTGCTTTCAGAAACATCAAGAAGTGATTGGATTGGGAGGAGACATGCCATCAAATGATGAGGTTTGTCAATCTTCTTTTTAGTGTGCTCTTTAACATTATCAACTCACATTTATGCTATTCAACTTTAGGTATACGAAAGTTGATACTTAGATTATTTAAAAGTTAAGCAAGTAGAGACACGCGTACTATATATGTGGCATAACATACATAGGATGCCACATGGGACATATATTTCTACTTATTCACCTTTTGGATCATTTAGTTACTTACTTTTATACACCTAAAGTTGAAAGACATATAATGTCACTCAATGTTAAGTTAAAGGACGACATTTATGTATTATGTCCTATTTATACCGTCGAACATATATAATTAATTAATTAACTAACTAAATCTGTTGATCTTAATGTGTGTTTAGGCTGCAAGTGATCATTTTGCAAAGGAAGTAAAGAGATTGAGTGGTGAAAACAAGAAGCTACGAGAAATGCTGAGTGTAATGTATGACAACTATAATACTTTGAGAAAACAATACATGAACAATTGTAGTACTAGTGGAACTTCAAGAAAACGAAAAGCTGAAAAAATCACCTCTAGAGTAAATTTGGAGCTAAGTGATGAAGACTCTTCGTGCAACAAATCAAGAGTACTAGTACATCATCACCGCATTCAAAGATCTGACCATACAACTCTCGTAAGCTGAATTTGCATTATCAGGTTACCTAAAAGATGTTATCCATGTAATAGATATCTCGTTAGGTACAATCAATTAACTTACAACAATAGTAACAAATTAAAAAAAAAAATCGTACATAAATCAAGTTAAATCCAATTTGACCTAATTTACAGAGTCCCTTTAAAGTAAATTTTTTTTTGTATATCATGTATATATGCTAATGTATATAAGACATAATGCAGCTAGTGAAGGATGGATACGAGTGGCGTAAATACGGTCAAAAAGTAACGAGAGACAACCCGTATCCTAGAGCGTACTTCAAGTGTTCATTTGCTCCTACTTGCCCCGTTAAGAAAAAGGTAATAACTCTAAATAAAACGTACCAAGTTTAGAGGGGTCTTTAGGTATTCAGATATGTCTTTCCTAATATGTATATTGATCGCGTATGTACAATTATATATACATTGTGTCTAATTATACTCCAAGAGTATAGTCAAAATAGTTGTTACAAGTTTTAACTTATAACTATACATTTTTGTAGGTGCAAAGAAGTATTGATGATAAGTCTATTATAATAGCAACATATGAAGGAGAACATAACCATTCAAAAGTAGTACTAGAGGCTGGTGAGGGCTCTAGTGCTACTACAATTGGGCATAGTCACAAGCAGCCAGAGTTTAACAAGTTGTTGATAGACCAAATGGCGTCATCCTTAACCAGAGATCCCAAATTTAAAGCTGCCCTTGCTGCTGCCCTTCACGAAAAAAACTACCCTTACACATAAATAGAGGGTTTTTATACATTGGCTACACACAATTATTCAATATTAAGAAGGGCTCACTCGAGAGAAGACAATGTAACCAACTATTCATTCAATATTACAGTGGATTTAAAGTCTCACATTGCTTGAGGAATGGACTAATGGTCTGCTTGTATGGACTTGAATAACCTTCCTTCATGAGCTAGCTTTCGGGTGAAGTTAGACCCACGTATCATATCCAATAAAAACAGAGAGTATGTGTGGACTAGGAGGCTCAAGTGTGAATGGGAATTATTAGAATTGACTTATTTTCAAAGTGCAGCCAAATTTTGAATTCCCTTTTTCTATGCTATGAAATACAAGTTCATGATGTGACAACATTTCTTAATATACATAGCCTTCATTTCTGCTTTCTTTTAAGTATTAGAATACTTTCTTTTAGTATTAGAATCATCAAGTGTCAATGGTATCCTTCTATTATTACAACTTAATTTGTATGTGAGTGCCTTTGAAGTTTTAATTCTTGTCCCAAATTGATGTTCCTTCATACTATTTTCAAGTAAAGATGTAAATATACACATGTTCTATATTGATTTTTATTATTATTACTATTACTAGTATGTGGAACGTGCGTTGCACGTTTGTCCCTTAATATTTTAATTTTAATTTTTTTTATAAAGTTCAATTATAAAATAAGAAATGCAGAAATTAACAATTTTAGTTATGATTTAATCTCTAATGGTATGAATATGTCTATGATTAGCTAATTATTTTTCCAGATCAAACAACTTATTTATTGAAGTAGTTTACAATGAATTTCTACTCGAAAAAAATAATAAACAGATGTAAAAATCTTTGATGAAAGTAGCAAAGACATGACGAAGAAATAAATGCAATTCTAGTTATTGCTGAAATCACAAATATAAGAATTTTTTCTTTTATGCTTATATGAATTGCATTCTTTTTTTTTAAAAAAAAAAAATAAACAATAGCATTTTTTAAATGAAAATAGAAAAAATTGACGAACATTATTCTCATTTTTGAATATCTTTTGATCTTTGTTTCCGTAAGATGAAAATTAATCATATGAACCAAAAAAGTAATTTAAGAAATTGGGATAAATAGTTCTAATTCAAAAATAATCATTCCGTTTTCATATCAAACACTATATCGCTAAATATACTAAGATTGAAGCTTAAACCACACATACATATATAAAAAGGATAGTTATACCTGGAAAAAAAAAATCTCTAGCAGAATGAGAATGAATGGAAGATAAGAGAAAGAAAACTTATTGTATACCTATATAGAGTTTTGTAATGTAAAGAATATGAAAAGATGGAGAAAATTATATAAACATTGATCAACAATAACTATGAAAAATATGACTTGAAACGTTGTTGGATTGTAATCAAGGAGATTATGACTATCTATCTTCAATCCTAAGTATTAAATTTAGTGTGAAACATTAAGTGCTGTTGGAATGAGTTTAACTGTAGAAACTCAAAGGATCAATAATTAAAGATAAAAAAAAAAAAAAAAAACTGCTTTGTTAACATTATTTATTTAATTTTCAAATTTTGTAAATGACATTTTCTAATTTAATAAATAAGTGAAGGGCATTTTAGTAATCCAACTTTGAACTCAAAACCTTCACACTTATAATAATATATATGATTATTATTATTATTATTATTATTATTGATGAAGTGGGGTCTCAGCCACTAAATTTAGTACTAATACAGTGTAGGCCAGAAACCATACTAGGAATCTTATTAGTCAACCACCAGATAATAATGACTTCACTAATCCTTTGTTCTTTTTAACAAACTAATACATGTTACTCTCCGTTTCAAAAAGAAAGATTTAGTTCGATTTGATATGGAGTTTAAGAAAATAAAGAGGATTTTTCAATCGTGTAATCCTAAATTAAAGTTATGTCAAAATATAGGGAAAATACACAAATATCCCCTCAACATATGTTCGAAATATTAGAGACACACTTATACTATACTAAGGTCTAATTACCCCCTGAACTTTTTTTATAAATAATTTTCTACCCCTTTTCGGCATACGTGGCATTAGCTTGAAAAAAAAATCAACCAACTTTGGACCCACAGGACAGTGCCACACAAGCCAAAAAGGTGTAGAAATTATTAATAAAATAAGTTCAGGGGGTAATAGAATCTTAATATAGTATAAGTGTGTCTCTAAGATTTCGTGCATAGATTGGGAGGTAATTGTACATTATCCCCAAAATATTGTTTAATCTTACAGTTTTAAATATAACACGTGAAAAACTAAAATTAAAATGTTACAAAAAAAATATCATTTTTATTAAACAGACTAAAATAAAAAAAAGTAAGACATTCTTTTTGAATCCCGCAGGACTCCTATTTTAAAAGCTTGGACACTAAGTCTCAGAGTGCTATAAAATAAGAAGATAGATAACAAGGCAAATGGAGTGCCTATTAAATGGACATGACTTACGGAAAAATAACAGTACCATATATTTCAAACTTAAAACAAATTTCAAAGTACCAATTACACAATAGTACTAGTGACTTAAACAAACAATTTCAAAATCCAACTACATATAACCTTCTTAGCCGAAACTCATTAAATCCTGAAACATACATATGGTCATTGATAGTCCAACGAACACCAATATCGACCCAAAATTACCATGAAATGTCACCGGAGCATCAGATTTTTCGGAAGAATGCACCGCGGAGACGGCGTCTGACCTAGGAGGAGGTGAAAGAGGGTGAACAAGAACAGAGACCTTCATGCCATTAGAACATCCACCAATGCCACAAATGAAGTAGTACCTCTTGGACTTGTCAAGTAAAATGAAGTCTTTTCCACTACTCCAATTCCTTAGTGCACCTTCTATTGTACAATTATTGTATCCTACTTTGTCCACTTGTAACACATTGTGTTGTGTCTTTTGATACCTAAATGCTGCCACACCAAACAAGGGATATGTTTTATGCATTCATAAATCATCCCATTAATGATAAAATCGGAAGTTTACTTTTAAATAGGAAAGTATGCCATTTTCTTGGATTTGTACATGTATGATGCATAAGTTGAGACAAATAGAGTTGTATTATTTCTTTATATAAAAAAAAAAAAAGGGGGGGGGGGGGGGGGGAAATGCTAGGTCATCTATTAAAAATGATTCATTTACATTATTTTTATTTGAGAAAATGTTTATTCATATCATTATTTGTTTATTGAAAATAATTTCGATTGTGTAAAAGATAATATTTACACGTAGTCAATCAGTATAATTCGATCACGTCATAATGAAATCATTTTTAACGGTAAAAGACTCAAATATGCATCGAACTTTTTTAAAAAATCATCGATGTCATTCGTTAAATATTTAGCTAATATATGTCATTTTTTAGTTAACAAATGATGACATGAATGAACCTTTTATCAAATACAAACGGCATAGATAAGTCAAACTTTTAATAGATGACATAAATATTTCTTTTCTCAAAGTTCAATCGAAAATTTAAGTCTTTTCAAAAAAAAAAAAAAACTATAACATTACCTTCTAATTAATTGGGAAGTATAAAGTAATGATACGTTTAAGGAAAGATAGAAACGTAATTTAGACCAAACAAAAATTATAAGCACACTATTAACTATCTAGGAAAATTTATAAAAGACAGATAATATGAACATAACGTCGTACATATAAAGTCACCAACGTAGAAGGTTTGGTTGTTGCTCCAAATGGTGTAGTTGATGCCGGGATTCCAACCTTTGTTAGCTCCGACAATGTGATCAGTGGCGGAGATGGTGGTGGCAACGATGGCGGTGGTGACGATGAGGAAGAATACATGAAGAGCCATGTAATTGATCAGAGCTAAGTCCTGTTTTTAATTTGCTACTACTTATTAACCTTAAAAATTAAAGGCTAGATGACAACCTTTATATAAAGGAATCCAAAGGTAAAAAGTTAGATAAACCATCATTAGAGATTGTACATATTTATTAGGTAACAATTCACTTTTACACACACCTCCTATATATGATGTACAATTTTTTCTTTATTTTTACCTAGCAAAAAGTTTTATGGTACAATGGTGGCTAACAAATTTCATAATGGAACATACTATTTTTAGTTAAATTCATTCTTTTACGCCATTATTTGATAGCTGAATAAGAAATAAGTTATTTATATATTAATTTTTGAATAATTTATATGACATTTAATATGCAGCAAAAAATAAGTTATTCATTATAAAATTAATATGATGTTGGGCTGACATTAGAAATAGACATAACTAAAATATGTATAACTGTCACATGAATAACTAACCCTATCATAATATCCACATAAAATAGTATTCTATATTGTAATACATGAATAACTCTATATTGCACGCACTATTCTTTTTAAACGAGTGATTTTATATTAGGCATCACTTATTGCAAGTATGTACGTACATTATTATTGTATAAAGTTCATTAACCACATGTACTATATTACTTTATAAGTATGTACGTGGATCCACTGCTCATGATTGATGATATCTAGCCCTGTATACACCGTGAGTTTAAAGCAAAGTCCCTATGATGACCATTTTAATAATGAAACGGAGTGGAATAGTAAGTATTTATCCATTTTTAACTAGAGATTTCGAATTTGAACCTAACATTATAACATATCGTGAAAGAAGCACACTAGATGGTCCCGAAGCGCAGTTGAATGTAGATATCATGAACGTAACTTGAGCAACCATTTCTCTGTGTGCCAATCGCTAGCGCATCTAGAGCCAAAGAGAAGCAGTCGCGAAGTCAGGAATTTCACGAAGGGTGTTTAAGTGCTAAATTGAGCCTGCTCATTCTTAAAAAGTAGCAGAGTCAAAAATTTCACGAAGGGTGTCCAACTAATAAATTGAACCTGCTCTTCTTTAAAAAATGAAAAAGATTTTGCTAATAGTGAGATTTGAACACACGAACACTTTAAGTTTGTGTCTTTATCTTTCGAGACGCTTGAAACCACTACGCTACATTCATGTCAAGGGCGTCCAAAATATTTTATTTAGCCACTTTGTTTACCATTTTGCTTGCAACAGTATAATTTTCCGACGAAGGGTGTCCAATTGAACGCCCTGACATAACCGTAGGTACGCCACTATAGAGAAGCTTAGCCGATATGAGAAGTGCTAATTCAGTTCAGATAGACTTCATGTCACGCCCCACCGCCCAAAAGTAGGACTTTGTGATGCTAATTCAGATTTTACTCGGCCACCAGATACCAGACATCGGGTGGAGAGACAACAAAATGAAAGCAGGAAGCAACAACAAAAATAAGATGAGAGAATCAAGTGTCTAGTAGCACGCCTCATGTGTAAAGAAAGCCACGCCTCAATCACCTTGCCTCTTAAAAGTAAATGGTCTACTATTACTAGTGTCTACTCTACTACTATTTTTATTTTCATGATCATGACACTAAAAGTAGCAGACCAAATTAACTCTAATTAATCCCTACCACTAGGCACGTAATAATCTTTATAAGTACTAATAATAATAATGTTCGGTCTACAAATAAACCTGTATCCGATAATATGGGACAACTACAATTCCAGGATAGGGATATTGATCTAGTCTTTATAGGATAATTTAACTATTCATTAAAGAGTAAAAAGCTTATAAGAAAAACAAATTTAGTCCTACAAAACAACTTAATCAGATGAATCAGTTATCAATATGGAAGCCTATTTGGTAGTTCGATTTCACATGACCAAATTAGTATCTCCATACCAAAAGAGTTGAGTGGTTCATTGGAACAAAAGACACAACTCACTTCCCAGAACAAAAGTTATTGCAAAAACAGCATATCTTACTGTATATAGGCGTACTCCGCAGAGCAAACAATCAAAATCCACATTTAAGTTGAACTACTAATGGTTCTTCTCTCTACAACAGGGAAAACGCTACACTCATCAATTCCACTAAACTGAAAACATCTTTGTCCTTTGTAAATTATTGGCCTATCTGAAGCTATACATACAGATCTTCTGATATTATCTAAAATGCTACCTTTTTATTTATCAAAACTTCAAAAGCTTACAGCAACAGCATGACTCTTCCTGTATAGGAGATGATAAGTGTTACCATTTTTAGCTGCATTATCATTATAGTGAGATCCTGCTATGGCATATCGTTAGATGTTGCTGTGCTTCCGTTACATACAGATTTTTTATTAGAGGCCATTGGTTGCTCCTCGTTGGATGTGGCGATCTTGAAAGGTTTCTTCAATTGTACCAAGATCATGGTCATGTTGTCGCATCCTTCTCCACCCGTGGCTGGGGCCAAACATTTGTCCATCACTGTCTCACAAACAGCTGATAGCCTATTTTCCTGCACAAATAGTGTGACATCATTGATTTTTTACAAACTAAAAAGCATGATTTTAACTGCAAACAAGATAAATAATGACTTACATGTTTTAACTGTTTCCCAACAAAGTCCACGACTTCTTGGCTTGACATGCAATCCCTAATGCACAAGAAATACAGATATGAAGTTCTAGTGTTATGATGAAAGTAATAACTAAAAAAGGGGTGCAAACAGGCCTCGAAAAGGTACTCACATCTAACATAAACTGAATTCCTACGTATAAGAAAATAACCACGTGGCAGAGAATTTCTAACTACACTAAAAAGATGCAAGTTCCACCTTCCTTGGTTGACTTCATCATTTTTCCTCTTTTGGTATGGAAACAACCATTTAACTTCAAAAAGACCAATAAAAACCCACATCAATATTTTCCCTCGTGGATCTTGTCAACCTACTAGCAAACAGTATGCAAATTCATGTACTCTAAGACAGCAGTCTAACAACTCCGGAAGAAACATAAGCTGGTATTCCCCTAAAAATAATCGAATGATGGTTGCAAATACAGTTGACCAAATTGGGAAGATAAAATTAAAATGATACAATATACTTACCATATGCCATCACAAGCTAGAACAAGGAAATCATCATCATTGCAGAGCTCAACCTTGTTTGAGAAAAAATCGGAAAAAAAATGTTAATTACACAAATCATATCCTCAGCTAGAGAGGAACACATAAATTCTCAATTCTGATCAGTTATTAATTTAAGAAAAGCAATAATGCTTTCTTCAGAAACGACCTTTCATCTCACTGTACACACTACACACAAAACATAATGTAGATCTTCCTCCACAATTACATATTTATACAGATTCATAAGCCATTGAATTTACTTACAGTGCAGATATCAGGATTAGCAGTCACTATTTGTTTTTCAGCAGGCAATGATTTGTTCTGTTTCAGCTCCATGTCTCCTGAAATCATCAAATTGATCAGACCGGGAATAACACAAAGAGGAAAAAGGAAACTCGCTATAGTATATTTGAGAAAATGCAATATTTTTCAACTACCGATTGCTCTTGACATATTTAGAGTCCCGTTGACCCGTCCACACCGAACATATCCACCGGCATTTCTAATCCTTTCCTTTTCAGCTTGAAGGTCAGGCTTATGGTCACTAGACATATCATATGCCTGCATAACATTTTTTGCGCTTAATACAACTGTGCCTAGTTAGAAGAAAGACATGCATCATGTACAATGATGCAAAATCACTCTTAACATTCCCAGACGACAACATTTTGATGAAAGAAAATTTTCCTCTTGGATACGAAGACACACCAAAGATCTGCAAATTGCTGGGAATTAAATATCTTGGGCAGAAAAAGAGAACATGGAGTTTCTGCAAAACCATGAGAAAGAAAGGTTACATGCAGAAAGTTTTCTTCTGCAAAAGATCCCTCCTCTCCACATCCAAAATTTGCAAGAGGTCAAGAATATGGTATTCAGTCCAAAATTTGTGAGCAGGCCACCAAGGGGTCAGGGAAAGTTCTCACTTTCTTCTCATAAATGAACCTTAAAATACTATCATGGAATGTTATGAGGGTTGAATGATTTCACAAACCTCATCAAAACTCTCCTACTCAAGCGGAAATTGATATATGTTTCCCTTCAAGAAACAAATTGAGGTTTGGTCTCCTAGTTGGCTGGAAAATTACTCTTTGGTAGATGGACTGGTTATTGTAACATTCATCTCTGAGGGTATTATTATACTGTAGGATAGGGGAATCTCGAGGGGAAATATAGATCTCAAAGGTCTTCACTCCATCTCCATTTCTCTGTCTGATTTAATACACAACTTCTCTTGGAACCTGACAGGAGTTTATGCTCCACAAAAAGACTGGCCCAGAATTTGCTATCGCTCGAGTTAACGTCTGCCAGGGGCTTATCGGAGGGACCTTGGGTTATTGGGGCTTAGAACTCTTTCTTTACATTTTTTTGGTGCAAGTTGCCTTAGAACAGGATGTAGATATTTTGTCAGACATGATTGAAGATAGCACAATTTGTAACTTCACTCTTTGCACTTGCTTGAAGCCGATCGTTTATCTAATACTATTTCTTTGTCATTATCATAAAGAAAATCCTGGACCAGAACATTCAACTGCTTCAAAAATAAATGGTACCTGACCCTTCCGAGATAACACACAGCGAGAATCACCAGCGTTTGCTACAAGAAGTTGGACATTCTGAATGATTGCTATACAAGCTGTGCTTCCTGCAGATGGCCCACGGTAATCAGAGTTGGCCCCCTACATTGGAAAAAAAAAGAAGCAAAATGTTAAAAAAATTGAACTCTAGTATATTGATTAAAAATCGTTAGAAAATAAATTTTTAGAATCTTAATATTTATATTTTATAACTATGAGCAGTCTATTGGAGTAATGAGACCACTGCAAAACTAGAAGTTCACAGTACTTTCTGTAACCTCTTATTGAGTCTTATACCCTTTATTTTTGGATAAATATATCTCAGACCTCTGAGAATAAAAAGACTTGAAAATAATATACCTGAAGATATTCTCAACACTTCTGTTTCTCATTCTTTCTTTTATTACAAATATATCGCGTCATTTGTAGGGGGGTGGGATTTGAAACGAGCACAAGCATTTAAAATGATTCAAAATAGATTTTCTTTAATCTAGAGTACTTCAATCCCAATTATGAACCAACATGGTTCAGTACAATGTTCAACAGAAGTCAGACAATGGCAAGAGTAGAATAACCTCCGTTCATGCTGCTAGAATGATAAAGATACTACGACATTGGGCGGGGGAGGGGGAGAAAGGTGATTGTTAAAGAACTAATTATGAATCATATAGAAGATACAATTCCTGTCATTGTATAGCATTTTCAGAAAAATCAACAACAAACACAGTGTGATCCCACAAGGAGTACATAAACTTCACCCCTACCTTGTGAGGTAGAGAATGGAGATTTCGATATACCCTCGGCTCAAAGAAAAAATTTGAAAATAGGTTTAAAAAATACAAGGTGAGAGAAGCTCTGATGAAATTACTAACCAAAAAAAGAAAAGAAAAGAGAGAAATATTGGTAGCAAAAATAGTAAGACAACAAAGAAAAAGAACAATAGTGATATAATTGATGAATAAGAGGATCCTGAAATAATAATGATAATACTAAAAAGGAGAAGAGGGAGCAGCTAAGGTACTCCAAGCGGAAAGAGAGAAATCGCTCAACTACCTGCTAACCTTTTACCCTAATCCTTGGTCTCCATGCTCTCCTATCTAGGGTCATGTCCTCGATGAGTTGAAGATATTCTATCTACTATCTATTCACCTCTCCCCAATTCTTCTTCGATCTACTTCTAACTCTCCTTAGGCCTATCACTATCAACCTCTCGCACCTCTTCACTAGGTCATTTCTGCTCATCTCCACAAGACAGAACCATCTTAGTCTTAGTCTTGCTTTCCTGATATTATCCACCACAGAGACCATTTCAACCTTGCCTAAATATCTTCATTTCTAATCTTATCGCTCCTGATATAACCACACATCCATCAAAGTATCCTTATTCCTGCTACTTCTTTCATCTTTTGAACGTGTGAGTACTTGACTGGCCAACACTTTGCTCCATACAAAATAGTTGGTGTAACAACTACTTTGTAGAACTTACTTTCCTCTAAATATTGGAGACACCATCGTACTACATAGATCATCAGATGCAAGCTTCAATTCCTTCTACTTTGCTCTAATACAATACGTAACATCATCATCTATCTTCCCGCTTCCTTGGATCCCTAATGCAACACCATCATTACTGAGAAATGTTCTGTGAGAAGTGTTCCGAATTCCCCCACGATTCTTACTCGGGTCTTGGAGCAAACATAACCTTAATCACTCTAATGTAAGCCACAAGTATGGTTCTCGACACCAAGCATCTCCATATAATGTCTCGTGGGACTTTAATTGCATGCCTTTAAAACTTGTCTACAAACTATGTAGGCCCAATAGGTACAATTCTCTTTTCTCTTCCTCCTTTCTACACAGCATTTCTACATGGCATCAGAGCCAATTTTTTTTTTTTGATAATGGTAAATTTACTTCTATATATTCACAGGTATACTATAACCATAGTGTAGTACCCCTTCAAAAGTATTACAACTTGTAATTCAGTTCTGTGCCTTACAAAAAGTTAAAAACATCACAACTATCTTCTGTTTGAGCTAGTAGTTTTTGCTCACACCAAAAATAATAAAGGCCTAAACAATTCATTTTAAGATTCTGAATGTTGTTCTGTGTCCCCTCAAAGCACCTTTTGTTCCTCTCAATCCAAATTGACCACCAAATACATGCTGGGACGATCTTCCATTTTTCTTCCTTCTTGCTCACATTACCATCCATATTCCAGCATCTTAAGACGTCTGCAATGCTTCCAGGTTTCACCCGATTAATCCCTTTCCAACTGATGAACATCCTCCAAGGTTGATATGTCCATTTGCAGTGCAAAAAAAGATGGTTAATTGAATCAGCTTTTTCCCCACATAAAACAGCTAGCGGTTAGTTGGTGACCCATTTTGTTCAGGTTATCATGAGTTAACACTGCTTCTTGACCAGAAGCCAGATGAAACAGTTAACTTTGTAGGGAATTTTCAGTTTCCATATCATCTTCGAAAGCCAATCTCTTTCCTTCACCACTTCTACATTTAGCACCCTATATGCAGATCTGATAGAAAAAAATCCCTTACTGTTTCTGTTCCATTCTAGTCTGCCCACTTCGTCAGTCAGATTGTTGAAACTTGCTACTGAGTTATAGAATTCTGTTATCCTCCCAATCTCCCAATGATTCAGATATCCCCTTAAATACAGATTCCATCCTTGTCCAGTCCACATCATGGCAACTGTGGCTTCTTGTTGCTGGCTTAGAGTGTATAGCTCCGGATATTGTTGTTTCATTGTTAAAAGCCCTGCCTAAGCCCTGCCTACTTGTCATGCCAAAAAGAGGTTTTCTACCCATTTCCTATCCTCACCTTAGTTCTGATCTGCATCTTTGGCCAAAGATTCTTAATAGCTCTCCAGAATGAACATCCATAGGGTGTTATGACATTCTTAGTCATCCAATTATCTCCCATACCATACTTTGCAAGAATGGCTTCTTTCCACAACATTCCTTCTTCAGTAGCAAATTTCCACAACCATTTCATCATCAGGCTTTGATTCTGCTTTTTCTCATTCTTGATACTTGGACCTCCTGCTTTCTTGTTCACTAACAGCTCTCCCACGTAACTAGGTGATATTTCTTCTTATCTTCATTCCCCTGCCATCCAAAATTCCTTCTCAGGTCATCTATTTACTTGCTGACACTAGAAGGCATCCGGAAAATGGATATCAAGTAGGAAGGCAATGTGTTTAATACACTGTTTACTAGGGTTAGTCTGCCTCCCCTGGAGAGGTGTTGACTCTTCCAATTTGTAAGCCTCTTTGTACAAATTTCCACCACCCCGTTCCAAAATGTTGTGGATTTACTTTTAGCTCCCAAAGGCATTCCAAGGTATGTGGTAGGAAGTTCCCCTACTCTTCCTCCTAATTTACTTGCTAGAGCATCTATCTCACTGACTGTGTGAATAGGATATATAAAACTCTTCCCCCAGTTTATATGTAACCCAGATACTGCTTCAGAAATTATGAAGATGACCCTTAGTATCAGAACTTGTTCATCCTTTGTTTCACAAAATACTAAGGTGTCATCTGCATACTGTAAGTTAGTGAGTAAATTCTCAAAATTCCTTCTCTTCTCTTTTCTATAAAGGCAACTTGTTCATGTAATAGAACACTTTGTTTCACTGTTTCCTCACGCAAAAAGTATCATTCAGCATTTGGTTGTACCATCTGTTTCACTATTCCCTCAGTGCAAACATATCATTCAACATTTGGTTGTAACATCTCACCTCAAAAATATTTCGACCCAAAGTCTATCATGTGCTTTCTGAAGCCCCTTTCACTTGTAGATAATTAATTCAACTTTTTGGAAGTTGACATTTAGCCATGACATTTGTGTTTGTGTGTTTAAACTTTAAGTGCAATATTATATTAAGTTGAAATAATGATCTGAAAGTATATTTCAAGTGAAAATTATCTAATATTCAACTTCCATTCAAAACATCATGTTTACAAACTTTTTTTAAGCAGAGTTCCTATCAAAACACAACTTGAACTTGTGATGCCCCTAATGAAGGGCGAGTCAAGCAGGACTATTAGGCTTCTAGGCTAGCAAGCTTCTAAGGTTGAGGTACACATGACAACTTAAAGAGAATCTCACAATAGAATGAGAGAAGAAAGTGAAGATCTTTATAAGGCATATTTCTAGTTCACACAGTACATGTACTTTTGAGGATCGATTTGTGTAGCCTGCAAGACAAATTCATGCGGACCTAAGCCTAAGACAGCCAATACGTGTTACGGACTTGGTTCAGGAAAAATATGGTATCAAAGCTTGTACTCCCTCAGTACAATGGTGGCGAACCTCAGCATCCTCGCTGAGTCCCTAAGAAGGGTATATGTGATGCCCCTAATGAAGGTGGGTCGATGAGGCCAGGTCAAGTAGGACTGACAGGTTTTTAGGCTAGCAAGCTTCAAAAAATGAGGTGCCATGTTCTACGTCAGAATAAGGGAGGGGCCAATGAAGACATGACTCAAATTCACATGGTACGCATACTTTTGGGCCAATGTCTCAAAGCGAACAATACATGTCATAGACTTGGATTGTGAAATATGTAGTATTCAAACCATGTCCTTTGTCAGTACGATACTGTGGGCAAACCTTAAGAAGTATGTTGATTCCCCAAGGGAAGTATACGTGATGCCCCCGACAAAGGATTGGTTGATAAGGGCAGGACTGGCAAGCTTCAAAGATGAGATGCATATGACATCTTCCCATATCAAAATGAGGGAGGAAAGTGAAGTGTTTTATAAGGCATAGCTCAAGTTCACATAATACACACTCTTTTGGGACCCAATGCGGTGTAGCACAAAAGAAAATTCAACTTGGCCTAGGCCCAATTTGGACAATACGTGCTATGAACTTGAGTCATGACAGAGCTTTTATAATTTCTTTTCAACTTCACAGTCTTCATCAAGTTCAACTCAATTTTTTGTCTAAACATATTTAGCCTAAAAATGTTGTCGTTACACTATTTCAATGGACATTATTTTTTAGGATTGATATATATATATATATTTATTCCCCCCCCCCCCCAAGCTTGTACTAAAATAGCTTTGGAACTTCTTTTCACGAAATCCCTACTACACAAAAATTGTTCAAACTGGTAAATGTGTATTTCTCAGCATTAAGGACATGTTGTACACCATCAGAAAGTGTTAGATACAGAAAAAACAAAGAGAAAAGAAGATACTTGGATCTTAAAAAAAAAAAAAAAGAGAAAAGAACATACTGGGATCTTGATAAATCTACAAAATGATCTAGATCCTCTAAACCTACTTCTTTACACCAAAAATAGAAAGATCCTATACAATGGAATGAATGGAATTGTTTCTATAAAACATCTCCCATTTCTTTCTCTCCAAACTAACTGTCCACCAATGCATTGTGGAATAGTTCTCCACCACTTCATTTGGTTTTGCTACCTCCTCTTTTCATCCAGCAGCTAAGCAATCTGGAGTATGCTCAGAGGCATAGCCTAACTTGTCTCTGCTGATATTGAGGATAAGGACCAAAGTTGTGCTGTGAATGTGCAGTGTAAAAACAGATGGCTATTGGTTTTATCTGTCTCTTTGCACATGAAACACCTGAAAACTATGGTAGCCTCTTTATTCTTCAACACTTCTTGTGTCAGGCATGCTCTTCATACCATCTTATCTTCCTCCACCATAGCTCTCCTCTCTACTCACCATAAACTATATTCTTGAACTCCAAGAGAAAAAATCCAGAATTGCTCCGTTCTCCTCCTCACTACTGACAGTCAGATCTTTCATCAGGAAACAACAATTTTAGAGCATACATATTCATCTTCTTCCTCCATCACTGAAGAAAAGCTTCACCAGCCGGCCCTTCATTTTCTTCTCCTCCTTTATTTTTTGAGAAAGGTAACAGTATTATAAATCTTCAGCACAAAGACTACAGGAAACCATATTTTAAAAGTTCAAAACAAGCAAAAGTATACATTCTTCCTTTCAAGGATCCAATAATATCTAACAGGGAAACTACATCTCGTAAGAGTTCTTCTTTACTTCAAAAATGAAAAGTAAAAAAGGCAGTTCATCTTAAATTTCTGGATAGAGTTATTTCTTCCTTCAAAACATCTCAAGTTCCTACCGTCCACCAGATACTTGAAGCAATTGCATTCCACCATGTCTTCTTCCCCACAGTCCCTCCCATGTTGTTCCAGAATATTAATAGTTCTCCAGTAGCCACTGGCATGACGTATTTGATCTCTTTCATGCTTTAAAAAATTGTCATAACCCTCTGTTACCTCAAAAGGTAGGAATACGTGGTAAACACTTTCTGAATCCTTCCCACATAGATAACATTTTGAGCACAACTGTGCTCCCCTCTCCTCAGGTGACCATGTGTGAGGCTTGCTTCCTTCGTACAAGCCTTTCCTTCTCTTATCCTTCAACTTAAAAACTATATTTCCGATCAAAAGATCAACCTAGAACCACAGCCAGAGTACTCCACAACACCCATGACCAGACCACGATAATCATGAGAGGAAATCGGCAATTCACAAATATTAAATGCAGATAAAGAATAGAAAAGCCTTGCAACTGAATCTTCAACGTCATGACCAGTTATGCCCTTTTAGATGATTCCATACGATCACATTCATAATAGAACATGATGACTGACTTAGGGGGCGTTTGGATTGGCTTTTTTTAAGTAGCCTATAAGCTAAAAGCTAAAACCCATAAGTTGGTCTTACCCTACTCTTGGCTTTTAGCTTATCTTTGTACTTCTTTTTATCTAAAGAGAGGTGCTTCAAATCTCTCTGTCTTTCCCAAACACCTCCCAAAAAAAAAAAAAAACTTAAAAGCTACATAAATAAGCCAATCCAGACACCTCTTAGACATGCTATGGCATGGCAACCTGGAGTAAGATGCAGGAAATTACAAATTGAAGTACTCAAAAGATGAAAAGTTCTTCCAAAATTCTGACGTCGGTCTTCAATTTATTTACGACGAATAGGACCCTAAAATTCATTGATAGAAGAAAGAATGTGTGTATAGCAACAAACAAGTGTATGGCACCTTGACTTGTAGCTATAGGTCGACACAAAAAATAAAGGTCGTGACAGATACCTCCTCTGAAGACCCACCATCTGTTTGCCCCTTGGATTCACCATATTTGGGAGGAGATATCAAACCCTCTATCATGTTCTTAGCTTGGTCCTTTTCTGCCATCAAAGAGGCTAATTCTCTCTGACCTGTTTGGCCACACATCATCTCGTCCATTCTGAATGAAATACCCATAAGGTCAGACTAATAAACGAAGAGACAAGAAGCTCATAACACTGAAAAAAACTATGATAACAACATGGAAAACCCCTTTTCCAGTAAAAGCCACAACAAATTTCCACATTAACACTCTCATATTGAAAAATTATGGTAGAAAAGTTCAAGAGCAACAGCTAGTTGTTTAACGACAACAACCCACCCAGTATGATCCCACATTGTGGTGTCTGGGGAGGGTGGGGTGTAAGCAGACAGAGACTACCTGCCTTTTAGGAGTAGAGAGGTTGTTCCCAACAAACCCCCGCTAAAGAAAAACGTTGAAAAGAAAATGTTTGACAAGTGCAAAAGTAAAACAGCTAGTTGTTAACATGCAATATCTGGAGGACTCAAAGGGCTAATGCTAGAAACATTATTAGCAATGAAAATGCTCAATTTTGGTCAAGGGGACAGCTTAATCATCATCATTAATCGGAAGAAATCTCATAAAAGTACAAAAATATAAGCCCATCCCAACATGCCTCATACTTTCTTAGATCAAAAAGCTCAGCTACTTGAATATGCAATTGTCCTTGCTCAGAATCTCTGGCTGATGAGAACACGAAAATCACACGAGAACGAAACCTTCCAGCTTCCTTGTGTAGACTAGGTCAATGATACATTGCGGCACAAAGATGAAAAGTGAAATTAAATTTGAAAAGACTAGGACTGAGGCGACCTGAGAAAAGCATGCCGAGTAGAAGTGTCTATATCCCCAGCTGAGTATGCTTCATGATTAAGAACCTCTTGATGAAGAAACTTGGCACAAAATTTAGAAACTTCATCCCCTACAAAATGGAAGACCTTATTAAGTGTTAATACGGGGTCTAAGCAAAATGTGACTACAGCAAGCTACTTAATAAAGTAAACTATGGAATGGAACTGGAAACTGTTCCCTCAACATAGTTGCAATTATGAGGAGATAAAATTGTTTTGAAATCCAGCAGTATTGTTTGAAGGAAGTAATCATACATTGCAAGTGATCCCCCTACTTGCTAGGCTAGAATGACAGGTGATAAATATCCAGGAAGTAGACAAGTAAAGCTGGCTCAGACAAGGATGGTAAATACTCAACGAAAGCAGGCTATGCAAACTCATATGGTTCTAAAGAAGAACTTGATAACTGGTCATGGAATGGAAGACTAAGCTCCCAACAAAGATCATATGCTTCAGCTGGACAGCCCTTCATGAAGCCTGCCTCACTCAAGATGACCTTAAGAAAAGAAAATTTCAGATTGCCAATAGATGTTACATGAGCCAACAGAACCTCGAGTCAAACAACCATCTATCTGTATATTATACAGTCACTGCTGACTTATGGAATATGTTTTTGTCTATATTTGGTATTAATTAGGTATTGACACATAGAAGCAAAGAGGCCTTTGACTGCAGTTGCAATTGGAGAGTTGATAAGTCCATCAAGCATTCAAGCCAATCTTTTTTTGTTGGTACCTGCTAGTATCTTTTGCTGTGTATGGTCATAGAGGAACAACAGATGCTTTGAAGGTTTATCAACTCCAAATCACTCCCTTAGGGCCAGATGTTTTTTGTATCTATTAGTTGGCATCTTTCACCGATAGATTCCCCTGAGAACTTTTTGAGCTTTGTTAGCTCCCTAGTACTAGTTTAGTCTTTTTGTAATTGAGCTAATGATGTTTTGCCATCTTCCTAACTTTTCTACTATTCTGCATCCTCTTGATGCCGGCAATAAAAATTTCTTATTACTTCGCCAAAAAAAGAAAGTGAGGAGACGCAGAATTTCCTGGTCTCATTGCCTCAAAATATATTTAAAATTTTGTGTCATAAATCTGAGCTGTTTCTCAACTAAGAATTATTGAGAATAACCTGAAAGGGAACCTGTTCAAGAAAATGATAATCTGTAGAGGACTGTGGAAGACATGGCCTATGAAGACTCACTGAAGAACAAAAAAATTCGAGCTGCAGCAAGAAATGTGAAAAAAGGGATCTCAAACTACTACTATTTGCAGCTAACATAGATTTCTGTGATGGATACAGAGCTTTGGCACATACTGAAACAACCAAAAAAGAAAATGAGGAAAGAGAACGGAGACATGTCAATCGAGACCCTATCCTCTCAAAACTTATTTGAGAGTTTAAGATTACTGACAATATTGCAATTGGAAAGGGTCTTAACATATCCGACTTAAGAAGAAATCTGTTTCAAAATAATCAAAGTTGACACTCAATATCTATATGGATAATACTTCATTTGGATTTCAATATACTGAAAGTGATAAAAAAGAAGACAATAGAATTACATTCAGTAAATTGCAGAGAAATAAAGTCACTCGATAGCTATCTGAAACAACGGAGGTGGTGCATATTAGCACCCTAAAATATTAAAATAAGTAAAACATAAGTTCTTCTTCTTGGAAGATGCTCTCAGTACTAGTTAGGACCAGGAACATGAACTACCAAGTTCAATAGAAAACATGACGATCAGTTCTTCTTCTTCACTAAAAGGAAGAAGTGACTCACTTTTATGAGAACTTTCTCCATCGAGAGAAGAGCATGTGCGGATTTCGACACAAAACCTAGCGGACCATTTTTGGGTGAATAAAGTTAACAGAAGTTAGTAATAAGAACTGGTCCACTATAGGAAATAACGGTGAAGGCATTCATGGCCTGAGGACAAGTTGCTACGGGAAAACACTTCACTTTAATCAACGTCAAGTACTCAAGTTTATGATAAGAAGAACGTTCATGCAAAGTTCTGATTCATTTGGAATTGCATGAACATGCAAGATGTAACTATTTCATAGCATCATCATCCATGTCCAAATTATTTTTATAACTTTGTTGGAGCTGGGGACCTCTTGGAGGGAGAAAGAATGACAAGCTAAAGATTGTTCTCGCAAGAGGTTCATGATGTATAACGGGAAGGCAGATCACAGAAAGTAAATGGAATTGAGCAACTGAAAATGTAAAATGGCATAACCACTTTCCTGGGACAAGATACGGCAATTGAAGAGCTGTTAAAAAATCGACAATAACCCTCTCGTAAGATATTAAAGAACCATGGAATGAGAGGACATCCAACTTCCAAGGAGAAAGTGAAGGATAAACAGATACTGAAATTTAAATTTCTTCTTCTTTTCTTTTTACTTCTTTAAAATACGCTTACACACATGGTCATACTCTTTTCCCTGTTTTTGGATGACATTGATGAGATGAGATTTCTATAAACAATTGCACCAATGTAATTATATGTCTACAATACAACAAAGAAACATATTTAACAAACCATTAAAGTGACTTCCTGCTTCAATGCAGGGAAAACTTGAAAAGAAAAGAAGATGTAAAGCAACTATACAAATATACATGACACATGCAGTCAAAAGATAGAAATTCCTCAATTTCGTCATATCTGTAACTAAAACATTACCAGATCTCAAAGTTTCAGCGAAGTAGAAAGAGAACTAAACATTATCTTCAAGAAAAAACTTTGGTCAAAGTAACAACATGGGAACCAAAAGCTCATATGTTGCCCAAAAGAGAAAGAATGATAGTGAAAACATAAGTATCAAATATCAAGTGCCACCTAATATGCATACTCAAACAAAGACCAGCATTGTTAGCAAAAGAAAGTTATAAAGTCCTGTATCAGAAGAGTAAGATGCTTACCTCCATGTCCATCATAAACACCAAAGAAGGAAGTGGAAGAGTCCAAATTTGGATGAACTGCATGCTATATAAAATCTCAAATCAGCATTTTTGTTCACCGCAATTCCTAAGCATGATCCTACGACACTGAGTAATAAAATGAAGCCAAAGCTACTTGGGAGTCGCCATGATTTCAGATAAATAATAAATTGGCAACGCACGATGGCTAAAAGGGATGAGTAATGACGATATGAATATCTAAAAAAGGCGTAGGAACCATCATACATAAGTTTAGAGATTACAGAAGCACACATGCATGCACTTACAGCATCTTCCATGGTTGCACGCCATCCTTGCATTGATGACAGGCCATATCTTAGTCTGTCATTCTCACCATCCTCCGACACTTTTTCAGTTTTTGGACTACTCAAATATATTCCCATCTTGACCTGCATATAGAAATCATACAATAAACAAACATATTTACATGCACAATCAACACTATAAATTTAACCTTTAGTAAATAAATAAATGCTTATATATAATATAGAAAATACACAAACTCGATACATACATCACACAATACAAGTTAAGCACATACAATGGAGAAAAATAGCTAAATACACAAACTTAATTCTTCTTTTGTATCATACTCATTTTATCTAGTGTAGAATGCCTACAAAAACAGAGAATCTCAACAGAATTGATTTACATATTGCAAGAAAAACTTTTATGCAAGTAAATTTCTATATTTACACAGACAAGTTCACTATATTCAAAATTAGGATTATTCAAATTACTACATAATAAAACTGAAAAATTACAAAATTTGTTACCAGTACAAAGATCGATCGATAAAATAGGAAAACAGAAATGAATCAAAAAAGGGAAATATTGTGCGTTAGGGTTTGAAAGAAAACTTACTCTCCAATGCCGAAGTCGGTGAAATGATTAGAGATCGTTTAGCGGCCAATCGGCGGTGCATGACACTACTTTTTCATGCTATTTTTTTTTTCTTTTTGCCTTTTCATCTAAATATTATCCGTAAAATATTGCATATGTATAATATATAATTAATTATTATTACAAAATTAGAATATTATTAATTTGTAATGAAAAATTATCCTGTAGTCCAAGCACGCCGTTATTGAAATTTTAGCGCCGTAGCACACATTTCGTACTTAGTATAATGATTAATTTTTGGGAAAACTTACCTATCGCTATCATATATACTAAATTTACTTTTTAAAAAAAAATAATAATCACATATATTATTATTATTTTGATATTTATGGTATATTTTAAAAGATACAATTAAATAAACAAATTTCTTAAAATTAGAATTAATTAATTATATTTACATTTAAACACTAAGGGTGTGTTTGGTATGGAGGAAAATGTTTTCCATGGAAAATGTTTTCCTAGAAAATGTTTTTCAGGAAAACAAGTAGATTTTGGACTTATTTTCTCATGTTTGGTTGGTGAGTAGAAAATATTTTCCGGAAATGATTTTTAGTGTTTGATTTATAAATGAAAAATGTTTTCCAGAGACATCTTTTATTTTTACTAGAGTTAAAATAATTTATGATATTGAAAATATTTTTAAAATCAAAATTATTATTTTTTTGGGGTGGTGGTGGGGGTAGTGGGTGGGGGCGGGGCGGGGGGAGCGGGTAGGAGTGAAAAAATAAAAATTTGAAGTTGATAGTATTTTTAAAAAACAAAATTAATTTTTTTGGGGCTGGGGTGGGTGGGGGCTGGCAGGGGGTAGGAATTTAAAAATAAAAATTTGAAGTTGAAAATATTTTTAAAAAACAAAATTAATTTTTTGGAGAGGGGTTGGGGTTGGGGGGGGGGCTGGCCAGTGGGGGCAAGGTCAAGGATCAGGTGAAAACATAAAAATTTTGAAATTGAATTGATATTTTTCCCAAAAAAAAATGTAATTTGAAATAAGAGGAGAGTTACGGAAAATATTTTCCTTAATTTTTGAAGGAAAGTCATTTTCCTTAATTTTGAGGAAAATGAGTTGATTTGGAAAATATTTTCCAAAACTTTTGTCCCAACCAAACATGGGAAAATTGGAAAACATTTTCCAGAAAATGTTTTCCTTCATACCAAACACACTCTAAAACTAATGGCCCGGTTGCAACTAATAATTTTTCTCTCGTCAATTGTTTTCCTTTGCCAGTCCTCTACTCCAACATTATCTCTAATCCCTCACGCCCTCCTCCATTTCTCTCCCTTAATTAGGAACAATTCATATTGGCACAACTAATTAAGGATAAACGTCGAATTGTTATCGTCGAGTATTAAGATTTATATATGCAAAAATGGTCATCGGTCATCTTTTCAGCTTTAATATCATTAATCGTTATATTTGACTAGAAGGAGGAGGAGGACAAGATACATGCTTTTGGTTATATGTACTCGCTTACTATGTATTCGAGATACATGTTTTGAATATAACATATGAAATTGAAATTTGATATTTCAAATTTAACTAGATACATATTTTTTTAAAGTTCAATTGTATAAACTTTTACAAATTAGATTGTGAGATATATGCTCGAGATACATGTATTATTTATGGCGAGATTCATGTATCCAACATTTTTTATAGTTTTTATAGATATTGATACATGTATTTGAGATGGAGTTGATGTTTCTCTAAAGTTCAATTGTATATACTTTTACAAATTAGGTTGCGAGATATATGCTTGAGATACATGTATCATTAATGACGAGATGCATCATCCGACCTTTTAGAAGTTGGCGTAGGATTCATGCTTACAATTGTAAGGAGAGGCCTCAACAATATTGTGATTGACTATTTGAAAAATAAATTCGATCGAAACTTTCAAATACAAAGGAATAAATAGATGAAGAAGATGAAGAGTACAATACATAATTAGTTGGTTTTATGATTTCATTATCTTAGGAATTACAGTTGGTATTAAGGATCCTGTAAATCTGTTGAGTTGTTAATTAGTCATCAATTAATTTTTTAATTAAGGAAATAAGTTCACTCCCTTTAATTCATATTAATAAATTATATGTTTCGGCTTTAAAAATGTTGGATGCATGTATCTCGTCATTAATACATATATTTTGAGGCCAAAATATGGTATAAAATAATATTATGAACTATCAGGATTTCTAGTAACTAAAATTTATAGTAGCCAGATTTATGTAATATGCCTTATTTGAAAACGATGTATCTCACTCGTCTCTCTCCCTATTTTAGTGTATCTGGTAATAAAAATATATGTATCTCAATGTATTTTTCTCAACATAGAGTAGGAAATTCTTAATTAGTGATACGATATGTAATATTTTGAAAACATAGATGATAATAGTATATACGTTAATAGAATATGTCTAATTATCTAGTTTCTCGAAATTTCAGAACTTAATATTTATCTTAATTTTAATGTTATATGTAGAAATAATATTGAATTCAATTAAACTCGATATGGTACATTAATATGCTCATTTATGTACTAATATCATTTTTATTCCAATATTCTTTTATTATTTGATCAAATTAGTATTTGAAAATAAAATTAAAATATTGAGCTACTTTTTTTCAATTTGAGTTTAAAATAAGCTATTGTAAAGAAAATTTTTGATGTGGACTAATCAGCTACTATTATATTAACTAGTATACGTATTCGCGCGTTGTGCGAATACTTTAAAATATGATTATATTTTAGATTAAAATAATTAATAAGACGCATTTAGTAATGTATATTTTAAAAATAAATAAATATATAACTTATTTGTTCGAGCAAATTAAATTTTCATTATTATTACACAATTTAATTTTATATAATATTAAAATATTACATTTTATAACCTTTTTTTATTATTATTTTACATTGATATAAAATATACGATATTTTAATCCAAAAGTTAATAATAATAAAATCAAATTCCATGCTGTTACCTATACGTGTTGGGAATTAAACACACAACACACACAAATAATCTAGAGAAAAGAGAAACGGAACACAAACGGGACACACAAGAATTTAACGTGGTTCGGTTTCCCTACTCCACGACTGTAACAGGAGGATTTTATTTCACTTGTGCTACTACAGAATTACAAATACAAGGATCATATTTATAGGAAAACCAAATGGTTAACCTAGGGTTTCAGTAATGGGTCGGGCCGGCTCACAAGCCTCCACAAAGCCCAACAATCTCCCACTTGGAGGCTTGAAGAATTTCAACTGTCATCCACTTAGAACACTTGTATGTCTAGTAATCTTTTTCAACTCTCTCCTGCTACAGCGGCCTTCTCATCAGTCAACTGAAAGACCCGTTGAAGCTCCCCGAAGCTTCAACACATCAGTCACGGCTGAAACTGCCCTTGACTCGTCCTCGGTCCCTACCGGCTCCCACTTGAGACACGAACTGCCGGATCCTAGAACTCCCTGAGAACAAACACTCTCCATACTCAGCAAGATATTTTCTGGAGACGTATCAACAGCTGGAATACTGGTTCTCTTGACCCACTGTCTTCTAGGAGCCTTGGCTGAAGCACGGCCGGTGCTCCCACTGCCACAAACGCCTCTGACTGGTCTTCCTGAACCTTTCCTTGCTCGTTCATCCTGAATCTGACCTGTGGCTCTGGGTTTCTTTCTTGCAAAGACAACCTTCTTCTGCCCACGAGATTCTGTGAACCGGACTTTGTTTTTCTTCTGAACTGGGACGGTCACTCCCTCAGACGTAATCCGACAATATACAACGATCCTCTTTTTGTTCCACGAGCCATGACAAGATTGCCCCTCACGACCTTCCACTGCCCATTTCCGAACTTCACATGATGTCCCTGTTCATCCAACTGCCTAACAGAAATCAAACTTTTCGTCAAGCTTGGAACAACTCTGACATCCTTCAAGGTCCAGAAACCGACTGGCGTCTTCAGCACCATGTCACCCATGCCCGTAACATCAAGAGCTCTATCGTCTGCAAGCCTTACCTTTCCAAGTCTCCAATAACCAGATTCTGCAATGCTTCACTGCTGTGGGTAGCGTGAAAAGAAGCACCAGAATCCATGACCCAGGAATCCACATTGCTCTCCGCGCAACAGATAAACAAATCCTCGTTGGCGCTGTCTTCTGCAATGTTGACTTGTTTGTCTTTCTGGCATTGATTCCTGAAATGCCCCACCTCCTTGCAGTTCCAACATGTTACACCTGAGCCATCCCGAGCCTTCGACTGACTCCTTCTTCGATTCCTGCTCCCACTACCTCTGTTATTTCCTCTGTCTCTGACGACGTTTAGCATATCACCTGATGATTCTCCAGAACTCCTTCTTCTGACATCCTCGCCAAGAACGAGATCACGAATCTTCTCAAAGGTGAATCCATTAGGTCCCACTGAACTGGCAACTGCTGTAACCGTTCCGGACCAATTGTCAGGCAATGATGATAACAGTAGTAAAGCTTGAACTTCATCATCGAACTTAATGCCAACTGACAAAAGTCTGGCTAAGATCGAATTCAATGAGTTGATGTGCTCGGTAACTGAACTGCCTTCCTTCATCTTTGTGTTCACCAACTCTCTAATCTGAAAAATTTTGTTTGCTGCAGATGGCTTCTCGTACATGTTAGACAAGGCTTCCAAGATGCCTTTCGCTGTCTTCTCCTTAAGAATGTTGAACGCAACATTCTTGGTCAACGAGAGTCGGATAACTGACATAGCTTTCCGATCCAAAACTGCTCACTCTGCATCAGACAATTTTCCTTGCTTGTCACCCAACACTACGTCCAAATCTTTCTGAACCAGCAAATCTTCAATCTGCATCTTCCACCAACTGAAATCTGTACCATCGAACTTCTCAATTCGGAACTTCCCATCTTCTGCCATCTCAAAGGACTAAATGAGATACTCGGTACAACTAATTTCAGATCTTGGTAATTTCGTCAGAAATATTGCACCACAAAAAAAATCGCACCTTCGGCAATTCCCTTAACGGCGTCTACAGACAGCGGGCGGCGATTTGGACGATGCTAACGATCTGGACGCTCGCGGCTGGATCTGAGGCTCCTCGACGCGGCGGCCACTGGACGGCAGCGGCGTTCTCTGCCTCGATACTGCTGCACGGCTTTCTCCCTCGCTGGGCTACGATCTGCGGCAGATCTCCTTCGATCTGGGCTGCCTGGTTCGTGGTGGCTGCTGCTCGCGAATGGCGGTTCCAGTTCCTCGGCGTCTTGCACGGCTGTAGCTTGCGAACGGCGGCGGCACACTCCTTCCTGCACACAGTTCTTCACACAAGAACCCTAGGTGACAATTTCTCACAGTTTGTGTTACAATGTTGTTGAAACCTCGCTCTGATACCAATTGTTGGGAATTATACACACAACACACACAAATAATCTAGAGAAAAGAGAAACGGAACACAAACGGGACACACAAGAATTTAACGTGGTTCGGTTTTCCTACTCCACGACTGTAACAGGAGGATTTTATTTCACTTGTGCTACTACAGAATTACAAATACAAGGATCATATTTATAGGAAAACCAAATGGTTAACCTAGGGTTTCAGTAATGGGTCGGGCCGGCTCACAAGCCTCCACAAAGCCCAACAATACGTTCATTACTTCATTTCTTCCAAAAGCTTCCGTTGTTTCTATATAAGTTTGGGAAATTTTTTAAAATGTCAATATTTTAGCATTTAAGAAGGCTCATTAGCAACACTTTCAATATTTAGTAAAAATGTCAAATTTTAGTTTGTTATGTATTTTATTTATGTTTTTATTATTTATTTTTATTTAAAAATATAATTATTTAATAACAAAAGGGAGAAAATCAAGGGAGAGAATATTTCAAAAAAAGGTAAGGATTCTTAATTTTCTCATCACTTACATTTTCAAATAAAATTTAAATTTTATTCTTTTTTTCCTCTAGAATATTTACCTTTTTAAAATTATATTCATTCCACAATATATTCTATTTATATTTATTATAGTTTTTTATTAGTTTGTATTCATTCCAATAGGTATGCCGAATTTATCTATATAGTCATTTAAGAAATATATTTGTACTTTCATAATTTTTTTCCCTATATAGTTATTTTTTCATCAAAAATCTTGTATGCATTCATTTCAATATGTATTTTATTTGTATTTCTATTTATTCTAGTTTTTATTTAGAATTTTGTATAATAATATATAAAATACAAAAAATTAGTATGATGAAAAAAGTGAATATAAATATAAAATTGAAAAGAAATAATTGAATATTTGGTGTACTCATTCTTAAATAAAATACATAACTAGTTGACATACCTTTAGAATAAATACAAATTAGAAAAAAACGTCAAATCCAGAAACAATGCAACATAATTTTTGAATGAATTCAACTGTTAATTGTAAAAATACATACTGAATAAAACATTATCGAAATTCAATATATACTTCCAAATTTATGAATACAAAAAACAATAATACTATGAAATACAAAAATAAATACCAACTGTGGTACATTGACATAACTATAAAAAAAAATTGAATACAAAATGAATTAAATATATGTAATACGATTCCAAATCTATGGATACAAAATACAATAAAACAATGAAATACAAAAATACATACTGACTAAAACAACAACAAAATTCAATATACACTTCCAAATCTATGAATACAAAAAACATCAAAACTATGAAATATACACAATCAAACTCATATAACGTGTTACATTGACATGACTAACACACACAAAAAAAAACAG